>JANTOQ010530901.1:3274-20159 GCA_027564595.1 Bythotiara depressa | reverse complement strand
TTTTTAACAGAGTGCTATGTAATTACGTATATTGTAAATATTGTGGTTTTTGACGAAAAAAGAATAAATAAAAATAAAATAAAATAAAAAGTTTTTTATTAAAAAACTATAATAAAGATAAATAAATAAATAAATAATAATAATAATAATTAGCTACTAACCAATATCATAATCATCTGGAACATTCGTGTAACCGACCTTCCAAAACTTGAAGTTCTTCTCGTGAATTAAAATTTTCTTCACGGGGCGTACCTGTTCAGTCCCTTCTTTATTAAAAAGGCTGTGCTCACCAGCAGCTACGATCCAGTCAACTTCCTTATACGATGACGTTTCATCATCTACGAAGGAGATATAGAATAAAAAAACAGTAATTAACCCCCTGGAAAAAGTAAAATAGCATAGAAATGACTAATGATCTGATTTCTTTCCGGGGACACCATGCACTGCGAATCGGGTGTTTATTTAAACCTCTTTAATGCATAAGCATACCTCCTGGTTATATTAAACTCCTCTTTTGGAAACCTTTGTAATTTTATGAGGAACCAGGGGGTCTTATCAGCTTTTACCAAATTTATTTTACATTATATTTCCAATAATTAACCCCCTGGAAGCAAATTAGCAAAGAAATGAAAAATGATTTAATTCAATTCATTAAATAACGTGATCTATTAATTGGTCGTCCTCCGCATTTTGACTTCCTGAAACTCCCAGTTGTGCAAATTAACCTTATATTGGCGTGAATTATGAAAATAGTTATAAAAAAATTACTTTTTGTCTGAAAACAGTCATTTGTATGAGAAGTTTTAACTAGTAAAAACATTAGGGTGTGGCGCTCCACCGGTGATGTTTTTTAAAACTTTATTAACTTAAAGCAACACTATGCAATGGAAACTAAAGATAAGAGCAAATATGGCAACTGTTACATTTCCTTTTTGTCACTTATATATGTTGCTTATAAGTCATGCCGTTATCCAAGTTTTTACAATTTACATGGGCTTTTTGATACCTACGCTAATGCAGATTATCTGTTTTACAAATGCGTGCATCTTTATTCAATATTGTTTTTAGCACGCAACCAATATGAAATGTTCAACATAACTAACGTTGTATACAAACATTGTAACTCTACCATCGATAGAATCAACACCCAACATTGTTCCTAGGACTTTTCTCCTTGTTCTTCTCCTCCGCACCCATATAAAAAAAAAAAGCCTCTGGGAATGAGATTAAGCAATGCCATTTTAAATATTATCAAACTGAAGATCAGATAAAGTTAGCGACACTTACCAAAGCAATGAGCGGCTGTAACAACCCATTCAGGCGTTAGGAGTGCACCTCCACATCTTAATTCTCCTTTGAAATACAACGCTACGTGCCAGGGCCATGCACCTTTAATAGTGGCTGTTCCACCAACAATTCTTCGAACTCGATGACGGTGTGTTTCCCTTGTTTTAGAATCTTGCCTTTTTAATCTCGTTGGACCAAATGTTATCGCGCCGAACTTTCGATTGCCGCAAGTCTTTTTCACTAAATAATATATAAGCATCAAGTATTATTTCTATAACTTTCTATAACTTTCACCGCCAACAACTTCCCCAACAAGAATTGTTCCAAATACGAACATATTTAGTACTGCATTTGAGGCGCGCATTTAAAAATTCGTTTTTCAGGAGGTGACACTAAGCACGAATAAGGCCTGAATCTGCGTAAATGTTCTATTATATAGTACAGTCATGTGCTTTGCACGTGTTCAAATAGAGCTGTTGTAGAGAAATGATGAATTTGTCTTTTCTGGAAAAATGAGCTATTCTAAAGATCAGATTTCCTTTTCCTGGCGAAATGAGCTGTTCTAAAGAATAGATTTCCTTTTCCTGACGAAATGAGCTGTTTTCATGTCTAGGTTTTCCTTTCCTGGCATATTGAACTGTTCTAAGAAAAAATAATATTTTCCTGATACATTGAGCTGTTCTATGAATTGTTAATATTCTGATGAACTGTTCTAAGAGAAACCACCTCGAAGAAAGAAGGTACACTAAGAAAAGTAAAGTAACAAAATAGGTGTTTTAATAGAAAAAGGATCGCTTCCTGGGAAAAAAAGGTGTTTTTTTAAGGAAAACTCGATTTTTTCTTCATTTGATTCAAGAACGTACTTAATGGCAGTTAAGAACAATTCTTTTCTTATAACAGCTCTGCTGTGGCGGCTTCTGACTGTTATAACCAAATAAAAGGAACGCTTCGTATGCTTCTTCGCGTTCAGAATCGATTGCCTTTTGTTAAATAAATATAACTGCAGAAAAACGGGGGAGAGTAGAGTGTGCTCAAATGAGGTGAGTGTTAGCCCTTTAATGCTTAAATATACCCCGGGCTAAAATAAACTTCTTATTAGAAATCTTTAAAATTTTATAAACACCACAGGGGGTATTTTCAGCTTTTACCAGCTTCATGTTCCCTTTTTTCCCCAATAATTAACCTCCTGAAAAAACGAAAAAGCACAGATATAAGTAACGATTTGATTGATTTCCGGGGACACCAGACGGTAATTGGAGCAAGGACACACTCAACCTTGTACCCAGGGCCCATTTCTCGATGACGTCCTATATCAAAAAGAGAAAGAGGCCCTGGGTACGAGGTTGAGGACACACTAATTAGTTAAAATACGGTATCTATGATCTTTGTTTTTTACTGGAATTTTCGTTGCAAATAGCGAATGACAACGATAATATTTCGAGAAACCAATATCCATGAAGCCATTTTTTTTCTTTTTCTCCTGAAAATTAGACATAGGCTTTAATTACACAAAGGAAAAAAATGCATAAAATATTTCCAGAAAATTAGCTTTATTTGTTCTGTATAGTATCTACGTGTCTCCGGCAAACATAAATGTGGATTTATCTTTAACTTTAGTTTTCATTTTCATTTTAACTCAGCTTTTTATTTTAAACTTATCACATCCTGCCTCGTTCTCATGCAAAATGCTACAATTAAAATTACCATAGTTACGTAAAGTTTTAATAAGAAATCCGAGTTTGAAAACTTTTTATAAAAATCAACAAAAGAAACAGTGTGACGTAAATCAAATTTGGGTATGTGCTTCAACTTTATGATAAACTTCTGATAAAGCTGGGACTTGATGATAAGACTCTTTTAGTCTTCTACTCGCTCCAGCCATCAAAATAACACTAATATATACGTATTTATTATATATCATATTGATATCTATATACAGTAGTATACACATGTACATTTTTATTACAGTACAAGAATACAACAGATACTCACTCTTGTGTTCCATGTTACATGTTCTAGGACACATCATGTGGATGAAGACTTCATTACAAAGGTCCGTAATTTTTGCCAGGTCTTCACAATATGGACTGTAGTCTAGTTTTGTGCTGTCCACAAAATCTAAACAAAAACGACACGTTTCTTAGAAAACGTTTCTTAGCACTTTAATACCTCCTGGTTCTAGTACAGATCTTTACAGGGGACCTTTATAATCTTGTGAGGAACCAGGGGGTTATAAGCTTATATAAGAGTTTATATTATATAAGCTTATAGTAACTTTTCCATTTTATTTCAATAATTAACCCCCTGTAAGGATATATAAGAAAACGCCCCCTGGGAAAAGCGAATTAGAAAAGAAGTGAGTATAATTTGATTCATTTCCGGGTTGAGTTCCTGTCCGGTCTCGTGTTAACAGTCCCTTGCTGGCAACAAATATTAACGGTACACGGTCTTGAGATGAAGTTTTTTTTGTACCCCTAAAACTTGCCTGAAATTGTGCAATTTTCTTTTCATTGTTTTAACTCATACAAGAAAAATTTCATATTTCATGTCTAAATCACGTGCTAATAAAAGGAAATTACGCTAGGAGCCAGTTTATGTCAACTTGTCAACTTT
This sequence comes from Bythotiara depressa, assembly GCA_027564595.1. NCBI lineage: Eukaryota > Metazoa > Cnidaria > Hydrozoa > Anthoathecata > Bythotiaridae > Bythotiara > Bythotiara depressa. The sequence goes on along the minus strand of JANTOQ010530901.1, from coordinate 16,259 downwards.
TACAAACTTTATTTTCCTTTTATTTCCAATTAGTAACACCCCTGGAAAAAGCAAAACAGCAAAGAAATTAATAAAGATTTGAATAATTTCCGGGGACACCAGACACTATAGAGTTAATGTTTTCCCGTCAAATGTCAGGAAAACAAAAACAGATGTTGACGGAAAACCTGGTAGGATCGGTCATACCTATGGTGCGCCATATGCGACTTTATTACTTTCTTTGTGAATATAATACTTCGCTATAATAGTTTTATAAACAACCGTGTAGTAATAAAGTCCACTATGGCGCGTTATACATATCAGTGTTTTTCACGAAGAATGTTAGAAAGTTTCCTTATTTCACTGATCTCTTTTAACCTTTAATGCATAAGCATACCTCCTGGTTATATTAAACTTTCCATTGGGAAACCTTTATAATTTGATAAGAGACTAGGGGGTCTTATCAGCTTTTACCAAAATATTTTGCATTATATTTCCAATAATTAACCCCTTGGAAAAAGCAAAATAGCAAAGAATTAACCAATGATTTGTTTCCTTTCCGGAGACACTATGCATTAAATGGTTATGATGTCTCAAAGAACGCAACGAGACTAAGTATGAGGCAAGTGAAACTCTCTTGTCCAGTTGCACAGAACAGCTATTAAGATTTAAAATCTGTACCCATATTTTTGAACACCAAGTTTGGGTACTATTTTTAAACCTTAAAACAGCTGTAATTCTTTCTAGAAAAATGGTATGATTTTAAAATCGGAGAAACGAATTCTAAAATCCGATTATATAAAAAGTGACGTCACGCAAATAAATTTCGTGAATGGTTTATCGTAAAAATCATTTTCTCTCCCAAGAAAGCTTCTGACCCCTGACAGTTTTTAAAAATCAAATCTGCTTAATGTAAAAGGAGCTGCACAAGCCCATTCCGGAGAGTAGTAGTGAAAATATGGCATGACCTGTGCATTAATCTGTAGTTCTTTTGTGAACTTGGTTAAACAAGTAGCTATGGCTTTTTTTTAATTAAACAGTGTCAGTGCCATTGCAGATTCTCATCAAAAATGACTTTTAGGTATTTTACTTTCGAATACTCATATACCTGCTCTGACAGAAAAGAAAAGAAAAAAGAAAGAAAATACGCTCAGTGTTTTTCGTGTTGATGGTCATTTTGTTATGGTTAAGCCAAGCCAACTATCGACATTTGTCAGCTCGAATTAAAGATTTGGAATGAGGGGATCCACGTTTTCAATACTCTGTATACCTTAAAGACAATTAATTTTCGCGATGATTAATTTTTGGAACTCTTCAATTCGCGAAAATAAAACCTCAAGTTATGGACTAAAAAGTCTTCAATAAAAAAAAGAAACTGATTTCAACGTTACGGAACTTGTTGTTCCATTATCAAGAATTAAAAATTAAATTAACCGTTAAAATTGAAGACATGATATATGAAAATGAAATGGCCAAAAAATTTTCTCGTGAAAATAAGTGATCGCGAAAATTTATCGTCTTAAGGTAATAATTGTATAATCTGCGTAAAGATGAGACAATGTGAACATTTATTTCTGCTTTTAAATCATTTATGTATAGCAGAAAAAGTAGGGGCCCAAGGACTGAACCTTGTAGAACACCATAAATATCTTGTATAAATAAATAAAAATCTTGTATAAATAAATAAATATCTCGTATAAGGTCAGACTGCACGTTGAGTAAGTTGTTTTGAAAGGTATGATTTAGACCAATCATGAGAGGTGTCGCAAAAGCCAAAGCACCAGAGTTGTTTTTATCAAACTTTGATGGTCAACTATATCAAAGGCCTTTTTGACTTCAATTAACACAGCAACGATACTTCTCTTTTTATCAAGCCGATCAAGAATAAAATCCGGGGCATCAAGAACAGCCTTTGTAGTTGAAAACATTTATTCTGAATCCAGAAATCAATAAAGGAAAACGAAGAAATATAGCTAATCTGAAAGTTGATGATGCACAATTTGACAAAAATAAATCTTCATAGTAATTGTGATAAGAGACAGCTTTGTTTTCTTTGAGTTCCTGTCATATTAATATTATATTTATTTTTGTACAAGACTTTGTAAAGTTTATGTTATATTAATCTTATGTTAGTTATATTTACTTGTATTATATTTTATTGACGAAATAGAAAACAAAAACAAAAAACAAAATGTATAGTTGCTATGGTCAGTTTAACCCTGTTCAGCCTTCCTGCAATATATTTTAAACCGCTGGCGGAATCCACCCCCTAGACCTCAACTAACCCCTAACCCTAGACCTCAACAGCCTCAAAAGGCCCAGGATTAATAATGTTAATATCGCTTTTATATACAGGCGAGACCTTCTTCGATTTTCAACATTTCAACCTCGTACCCAGGGCCTCTTTCTCTTTTTGAGATTGGATCAAAAAGAGAAAGGGGCTCTGGGTACGAGGTTGCCAATATTTAGGATATTACTATGTAACCAGACTGAATAAAGATTTGTTGAAAATTTGTGTCAAAAAGATGCTCAGAACAGGAGAACCTGCTTTGGTACCAATTCCATCCAATCCTGCAGCTTTCCAATTTCTAAGACCCTTTATATGATCCTCGTTACTGTTGTTTGTAGAATATTTTGAAAAAGAAAATTATTTGGGCTAACAGGAGGATTTATATTAGATGAATCTGATGAAACTTTTGAGGCTAGGGCGACTCCAACACCAACAAAGAATTTATTAAAAATATTTGCAATTTTCTTTCGGTCTGTTTCTTCAATAACGTCTGTATCAACTACTCATTTTATACGAGTAGTTGTGGCTTTACTGTTTGGAACCTGAGTTATTTATATGAAATTAATTGGAATATTAGAACCTGAAAAATTACAAAGTTACAAATATTTAATACCCCCTGGTTATAGTAAACCTCTTGGGGAAACTTTTATAACGGTTTGAAAAATCAGGGGCTCATATTAACTTCTAAAACTATTATGCTCTCTTTAATTACCAATAATTAACCCCCTGGAAAAAGACAGACAACAAAGAAATGTCTAATGATTTGATTAATATCCAGGGATGACACATATTTAAATCTTAATCAACTCTTGATTTAGGCGCCTGTTAGGAGGTGTAATAATAATAGAATATTTTGAGCCCACCCACACTCAAAAGATTCGTTAGAACACCTGCGCAAATACACAGATTATATTCTCCATTATTTTCAATTTTACTTTGTACTGTGGAGAATAGAAGTGTAATTCGACATTTGCTGTATTCTATACTAAGCCGAGTATATGAACTTAACTTTTATCGTAATTTCATCTGACATCCAAATTATTTTTTAGCTCCATTCGATACTCCGTTCCAGAAATTACGTCATCAAAAATTGCAAATCAGTTACATTTTACTTTTAGAAAAAATGGATTTCATATTCGAATTCACTGATAAAAATTACATCAAAGTATAATTATTTCAGCTTCTACACTTATTTAAAGAAATTAGTTTTTCGTGAAAACGAGGCTCTGATTGTTGGTACTTAAATTTAAATTTAAAAAACCCGTATTATTGATAGTTAAAATGATTTCTGATGGTTGCACCAATACCTAATTTTAGATATAAACCAACCTCGTCCCCAGGGCTTCTTTTCCTTTTTTTACCTGAGGATATCTCTTCCGCTATCCTGAGGTAAAAAAAGGAAAAGAAGCCCTGGGGACGAGGTTGGATATAAACATATTATTTGTTGACGAGTTAGGTCATGAAATATATTCCTTACATAAAACAACTTAAAATTTTACTCATTTCTGAGGAGGGGTATTAGGTCTTAACAAATATTCCCAGTGGGAACATCATGGTCACACATACACACAACACAACGTCTGTAACGTTTCTTCAACGTTGTCAGGACGTTGTTTGACCATATGTTGGAACAATCAAAACATTAGGAATTCAGTATTTTCTCTGAGTTGCATTTCACGATAATCTAGAATCATTGATAATTAAAATTTTCCCAACATGAAAGTCCTTGGTAGATAAAGGCCAAAATCACAGATAAATGTTTGCCCCTAATTCAAAAAACTTTCTGGACTTGTAAGAAGGACAGTGTTCTTGTTGGGAATCAGATAAGGTTATAAATAAGTAGCAAGTGTTCACGGTTAACCTGCAAAATCTCCGCGTTCCTATGGGCTTGCAACTCGTCACAGTTATATTTATTTGTCTTGGGTGTAAATTAACGTTCTATATTATATCGTAACCAAATAAAATAAACAAATAAACAAATACGAACAAGAAGAGAGTATGCTACAAACTGCCACATCATTTAAAATGCCTTACAAAAGAAAAGAAAATCCTGATACATCAAAATTGAATTTTATTAAATTTACTTTCTGTAGTTAGTTATCAATGTTGCTTTTCAAGTGTAGAACAATTTTTTTACAGATAATTATTGCACGAAACAGTTTTAGAATTAAAAATTATCTGAACATGACAAAACAATATCCCTGCCCAGAAATTACGTCATCAAAAATTGCAAATCAGTTATACTTAATTTTTTAGCAAAACTGGATTTCATATTCGAATTCACGGATAAAAATTACATAAAATCTGAAAAGTTTTATCATCAAAGTATAATTATTGCAGCTTCTACACTTGTTTAAAGAAATTAGTTTTTTCGTGAAAACGAGGATCTGACTGCACGTACTTAAATTTAAGAAAGTGCTAACATCCGCAAGTAAAAAAAAGAAAAGAAGCCCAGGAGACGAGGTTGTGTGCTAACCCTACTTATTTACATCTAGATGTAAAATGTAAAAAATATTGCTGACCACAGATTTTACTTATAGAGGAGTTAGGTCATGACATAAATTCCTTACAACAAACAACTTAAAGTTTTACTAATTTCGGGAAGAAGTATTAACTACAATGAAGATATGATTTACATCTTCAATACCAGTCACCGTGCTGTCAGCATATTTGTTTTGTTGTCCCTCGCTTGCCTCAGAATTGGGCCTTTTAGGAGTGGTGTGGTGTCATAAATCATTGAAATATGGACGCTTCTTATGCTATGGCAAAAAAATGGTAGTCCTCGTTTCATTTTCCATATTCATTTTCAGAAAACGTTGTTAAATATGAAAAATGTAACTAGCAGGCTAATAAAATTGGGGCAACTAACTAGCAGGGTTTTAAACAGCAAAATTGTGGTAACTAGCAGGTTTTTAACCAGTACATTTGAGGTAACTAGTTTTTAACAAGTCATCGTCAATTTTTGTTGTAGTTTAGCATAAGACAAATAATAAATGTATGTGTGACCAAATTGAAACTTCCGGTTAATACAAGAACCAAAAGTTCAAATGCAAAAGAAGATAATGAATAAACTTACAGAAATAACATATTACGAATGTAAACAACAATTTCACCATTTTCAACACCGTCTTCATTGACATTCAAAAGCGTTCGTATCTGTTGTTCTCGTGCAGCGAAATATAACAGGAACTTGTAACAGGATCATAAGAGAATTTCACGCAAAAGACATCAAGTACACGTTAAATTCGTATTTATACTGTTTTCAATTATTCGTACGGAAAGCCTGTATTTGTTTTTTATTACTTTCTTATTTCTTATAATAACACTATATTAAATCTTGTTGGTATTTCTTATGGTTTATTGACACAATAAATTGGATGCATCAGAAGTTTTTCGCTGATAAAAGAAAACACGTAATCGACATTCGAAATTTCAATTCAAACGGAAGTTAGATCAGTTTCTATAATGACTTTATTAGTTAGCTATGATTAAACCTATCATGCACTCATTATCAGAGCGCTTTTCTTCCTTTTTGCTATGGTGGAAGAAAAAAGAACGCCTTCTCTCGTAGCAAAAATATGGGGAAAAATCCCTGGGAACGAGGTTGATAATATCATACAAAAGGTGGGAATTTGTAGATTTCGTGTTTTATTACATCAATCGACTTTTTAAAAATGGGCGGTACCATATCGTAATCAACGCCTTCCTCTTTTTGTCGACATCAACATGAAATGTAAATCATTAAGTAATAATGTCTAAATAATAAAAATAAATAAAAAAACCCACCAAAACAAAGGTGGAAATTGAATGTATCCAGGAGTAATATTTGAAGTTTTAAAATATTGATCCCTGAGCAGAGAAAATATATTTCTAACAAAGTGTTTCATTTAGTAAAAGCTTTCGCCATGATAAAATTCAAATAATAAGAAATATCAAAAACTGTTTTATAAAATGAGCACGAAGGTTTTCAACCTCGTCCCCAGGGCTTCTTTTCCTTTTTTTTACTTGAGGATAGCGGAAGAAGAAGGCTTCCACTAATCCTCAAGTAAAAAAAGGAAAAGAAGCCCTGGGGACGAGGTTGAAAAGCTTTTCGGTTTATTGACCATTATCAAGTGTGTTTAAAAATTACAGATTTTTGAAATTATATATTAACTGTTTTTATTTAGGTGACTTTATTAAGAAACCTCAGCGAAGGAGAGCATTCTAGATGGACAGCTTTACAAACATGCACATTTCACAATACTGCATCACGGGAGGGTATTCGTATATTGCATTACAGGCATCACTTGTGGCGCACAAAAATATATAAACAGGACATGTGTATTTTTGCGAAAAGGTCGTCCTCCGCACTGTGCCGTGGATATGATTCCAACCCGCTACTAAAATCTTGGACATAAATAGGACCAGGTGCCAGATTAACCAAAAAGACTTCCGACAGGTGATATTTGAGTGAATACAGATTTAAAGAACTTTTGAGTTAAACTTTCAGTTTACCAACGTCTTAAGACTCGCGGATCTTAGGTACTTTGGTAATGAAGTATCTGTGGTTGTACACCACAGTTGGACAGGGTGGGGGATTACCTAGTTTCCTAACTGGTTCAATTTTATGCTGCAGAGGCTATTTTATACTTTTTAAAATGAAAATTCAGGTTTTAAACTAAATTATATTAGTGGCTCTTCCCTACCAACGTCGTTAACCGCGGAGTAAACTTTACCGGCAGAGATACGTGAAGCATTGCTCTAACTTGCCTACCCAAGGTCAGTGTGCGATCAGTCGATAGTTCCTAATGGACTGATAACGCTGTATTTCAAGCGTCAGAGTGGAGTATCAATATCGGTGTTCTCCGGCCGAGAATCGAATCCCGACCGCACCGGTGAAAACCGAAGGTGCATACCACTACACCACCGTCGCATAAAATGTGTACACTTCCACCGTTTTTCTTTAGAAAACATTGCTCCTTTGATTTATTGAAAACCATACGAAATTTTCCTTATTTTACTGGTCTGCACGTTTTATGACATCACAAAGACCTCACTCAAATGGACCAATTAGGAGGATCATGAGACTACACCCCCTGTCCAACCGTACTGTATTGCCACGGTCACTTCTCTACCAAAGTACCTAACTTATTGGTAAACTGGAAAAGTTTAATTCTTTCTCTAGTTATATCAAATCAACGAACACTTTCGCAGCAATTGTAGAATTCGATTTTTCAATTTTTGGCGCTTTATGCCAATATATTATGTCCAGGATTGTAGCAAGGTTCCACTTAACAAGTACATCCATTCTTTTTTTATTACACATTCCAGGAAAAGTGGCAAAACATGAATGCGGTCTAAAGCCCCAGTTTCAACCGTCCTGTACTTATTTATCTTATTACTCCATCATACCCAATATGGAAAAATCTACATTATCAGATCCCTGTGAAGGAGTGTGAATAGGCTTAGGGACTAGTGAGTGTAGGGAAACAATCCGTACTGAAACTGTATTCCTACACAAAATATTTGAGACTTTCCAGTTTTAGGCCCTTTTCATGTCGTATCGGAGAGATGTTTAGTGAAAGGCCATGGGAACAACGAAGTGGAAGTACCAAACGTGGTTTGGTATGGGACAAAATTGTTAGTAATATTAATTTTTTAAGATAGTTTCTCAGTAAATCAGAGGTCGGTTCGTGATCGTTATAACCATGTAATTATCAAAGTACAGACAGAAAAGAAATACGGAGGAACAAGCATAAGTACAGACAGAAAAGAAATACGGAGGAACAAGCATCTACGGAGGAACAAGCATCTGGTATCGATCCTGACCATACGAAGATGCTTTAGAAGAATTGGATTATCTTTTCAAAGAATCCGATCGGATCAAAGAGGAACTCGTAGATGACAAAAAAACGAAAGCAGATGAAGACGCAAGGGATTAAGGAAAACCTTTTTATGGAATGTACTGTTATAAAAAAGATGGTGTATTATTGCGCAATCTACCTATTAATTATGATAAAATATGCATTGTTAGAGTTTGTCGGTCTGATCAATGTTTGATACTGTCTGTCAATAAACCTTCCAGCCTACGTCATAGGATAAATAAACACTTTCAACTCATCGTTTAGAAGTCCAGGTATATAAGGAAAATAAACAAATAAACAAATAATCGTATGAAATTTTCGTCTATTTATGAATAGCTCTCTAGACAAAAAACAACTTCTATGCCTTCTATTCATTGAATCCAAAATTGCCCTTATGACACAATGGGAGAATAGTGACGTAATGGAACATGGCGGATACAGTTACAATATTAATCAGATCATGATACAATTAAATCAATAATCAATATAAACAAAAGTCCTTCTTTAAAATATACATGTTTTTGCTTAACCCTTAAAAATCCGTGGAAATGAATGAAAAAGTCACTCGTTCCTTTTTTTCCTATTTTCATTTTCCCAAGGGGGTTAATTATCGGAATATAAGAGGGAGAAGTATTAAAAGGTTATAAGACGTCTGAATATTCATACAATTGTGATTATAAAAAATTCCATCGTCCTGGTATGAATCGGTTCGTTGCGGCGCAACTGGGATGTCAGCTGTTAGGCCCTGTTCCCTAAAACTTCCACCGTCCCTCCTTAACCTTTTAATACGCATACATTCGGGTTATTTTAAACTTCCTACTGGAAGCCTGGAACCCAGGGGGGGGGGGGGTCTTTATCAGCTTTTACCAAATTTAATTTACATTACATTTCTAATAATTAACACCCTGGAAAAAGCAAAATAGCAAATAAATGACCAATGATTTGATTCCTTTCCGGGGGACACTATACACTAAAGGGTTTTAAGAAAACTCTTCAATTTCTTGAATTTGACAAAACGTTTCAGTTTCTTCATCAAAAATATATTCCTTTCTAGAAAATTTCAAATCTACATGGCAATATTGCTTCAGATAGGTCCACAGTCAAAATCTTCTTATTTTCAAACATGTCACAACCGGCCTCGTTTCCATGTAAAACCTTATTTTTCAAATATAATTAATTCTCCTTATGATTCAGAAACATTCAGTAGATAAGTAATTTTAAATCTATTTTTCATGAAACTAAGTAAAAACAAACAAACAAACACACAAACAAAAAACGTTATGTGACGTAGGTCCGTGAAAGGTTTTTTCAACAAAACAACGTTGATACTATATCCTGTGTAACTCTTTAAGATGCTACAATATTACTTTAAGTAATAGTAGTGATGTAGATGGTACGGATAAGACATTCACAGTTGACTGTAAACGGTGGTAAAGTGAACTTTACATCCGATTGTTATAATTCGCTACATATGACGGACGTGTACATATCAACAATAATCCACGTTATTACTTCTGTCAAATGTTAGTCGAGCATCTTTCTACAGAGGATCATCGGAGAAAGTTATCCAAACTTGCTCTTTGTGTTGTCTGACTCCATGTTCTTATCGACTAATGCCGTAAGTTTAATCTTTGAACATCTTCGACTAGTTTCGTAATGAATGTCCCTCTATGAATAAAAACATGACGTAATGTTAATTGCTACGTTTACTGGTTGTCCTGTCGTCAGGATTGTACATTGGACTATTCATTCCATACACCCTTATGGAGGTAAACACTTTGAGAAATCCCTGGATACTTTCATCAAAATAATAACGTATGCCTGTAAATGGCACTAAAAATAACTTTTCGATGTGTAATTTAACCGCATTATAGTATAATGGAGGATGTTGGTAAACACCTTGTGTACAACCCTTTAATGCAGTGACCCCCGGAAAAGAGTAAAAATATTTGGTCATTTGTTTCATATTTTGTTTTCCAGGGGTTTAATTATTGGAAATATAATGTAAAATAAATTATTTGGTAAAAGCTAATAAAACCTCCTGGTTCTTCATAATATTATAAAGGTTTCCAATGGGAAGTTTATTACCCCCTGCTCTATCATAAAATTATTAAGGTTTCCAATGGGAAGTTTAATATAACCAGGGGGTATACGTGTACATTAAAGGGTTACAAAAGAACCAAAGAACAAATGGGACCTAAAACTTTTTTTTCTTATTATTTTATAATTTAGTGGGGAAAAAATTAAGACGTTTTCTACTTATTAAGGAAAAATCAAAATTGGCGCGCATAAGTGAAATTATATTTCAATGTTGCTAGTTGCAGCTTGTAATGATTTGTAAACATTGCAGAGAAACAGAAATGGCAATGTACACTTTCGACATGTTCAACAAACAAACGGAAAACAGACGACGTTGTAATGAATTAAGCAAGTATGAAAATCAGACAGTTTTATCACCTGTCACTTGTTTAGGAACATCACTAGCTAGAACTTTTATAAATATAGCACTTTAAAACAGAAATACATATTTCGCAATATTTCATACGATTTCCAGTCAAAAATTCCCAGTTAAAACTTCTTAATTTGGTGGCATACTTGGAAAAGTTAGAACAAGGTTATTACGTTTGCTTTTATCACGATTACACCGAATTCTTTTTTCTTTGAATACAATCGATGGTGCGATGTTTTGTGCTTAGCTAATCAGAATGGAATAAACAAACATCGCCCGACAAAATGTAAACAGGTGGAAATTAAATGTTAGTTTCTCGTTACGATCGTAAAACCTTTTACGTCATTACAGAGAGTGTAGGTAACACTCTTCTTCGCGTAATACGAAAACTTTCTGGGTTGAGTAAATTAATAATAAGAAAAAACAATCGAGGATCCTAAAACAACTTTTAAAGTAAGATTTTTCCTTTTCTTCTTATAAAGTAAAATTTCCATATAGTCAATTTTTCCCACGCCAACATAATTTTTAGTGTCAACACGTCTAAACAGTAAAACAGATTTTAACTTTTCTGTGTGAACTGCTTGGGATTGACCAATCAGATTGCACAATCAGCTTAAGAAGAAAACACCGTAATTTAAAGTCACAAACATGTCTGTTCTGGTTTGTTTTTAATTTAATTTTAATTTAAAAATAAACAAATAGAGGAAGAAAAAAAAAGGAAACGAACTCTCAATTCTTGATTCGTGCGAACAATTTAGGTAATCGAAGAACCGGTAGCCGAGTGGCTTATACACTTAACAAATGATAACTTACTGTTCTTTAAGTACAGCTCGTACTTTTATAGATTGCGTGGTGGAGAGCGCACCACTCTTTCTTGAAGAAGCAAGAATTGTGTTCCTCTTAGGAACCGTCTGTAACACAGCGTTCTCGTGCTTTGTTTTCACCTATTGTAAAAATAATATATTTATAAACAAGCTTATCATTCACTTCTTGAAGAACGTTTCGCCACAGGCTTGCCCTCTCTTCAAGCATGAAATAACATTTATCAGAAGCTTATATCCTCTCTTGAAATATGAAATAACCTTTATCAGCAGCTTATAAATACTCTCTTGAAGCATGAAAAACCTTTATTAGAAGCTTATAAATACTCTCTTGAAGCATGAAACAACTTTTATTACAAGCTTATAAATACTCTCTTGAAGCAGGAAACAACCTCGACAGCGAGCTGCTAGTTCGTTTAAATACATACATGCAAGTTGGAATTTCACTTTTTCCTATATAATTATTTAAGTAAATTCAAATACATATATTTTAACCAGTTATTAATTCGCTGCCGATCTATATAAATGTTGTTTCATGCTCTACTTATAATAATAAAGGTTGTTTCATCTCAGAGAAAGTATCGTTAGTGACACGTTGAGAAGTAGTCTAACAACGAAACTTCAATTTGTCTTTTTCCGAACTTGACTAAAATTTGAACGGATTTCTTGTCCAAAAATATAAAAACAATGTCTAATAATAATAATAATAATAATAATAAAGGGATATTTGGACTGTAACATATTCTCGACGTCTTCATAATGAAAAAATAAAGATACAAAATTATTTACTTATTTATTTGTTTATTCATTGTCATCTGATTCTGAGATAATCAGTGAAGTCAGTTTTTATTGGAAATCTGTGTTTCATGATAATCAACAACAACAAAATCGTTGCATAAATCTATGAAAGAAATAATCTTCACGAATATAGCGTAGTTGTTTACCATGGTTTTGCCCATTAAACACATGGGATTATACACTATTTTGTTAAATCTTTACAGTTTTCTTTCTGGCATAGACCACACAAAGGCTGGCTTTCAATAGTTATAAAACTGTCGTACATCATTAGTCGTGGAGTAGTCTGTTGTAGAATTAGAAAAATGTCGTGATTGTTAGTGAACGAGAAGGTTAACTGACCTTCTAGTATTTAACACAGTTATGCACTATTGATGATAATGTAACATGTGTACATGTGCAGAACAGTTATGCACTATTGATGATAATGTAACATGTGTACATGTGCAGAACTTTCAAAGGTAGTCTTTTTTTTTGACATTTCTGAATATTTACTGTATTGCACACTTCAGTAATGACAATGTCAGTTTGTGTCAATTCATCTGGGTGCAATGTACATGAAACGAAAACAGCACTCATATATATTTCAAGGTTTAAGACAAAAGGCAAGCTTAGGTTAAACCATCTACCAGGATACTAGCGTAGCCATCCTGCCTCCCTACTTGATCACCACCTTACTACCAGAGGGTTTTCCGTGCAAAGTGAAGTACGTTAATCGTCACTGTTCAGTCAGAATTGGACGGGTTTGTTTACAACTAGTCAGTTAGAATTGGACGGGTTTGTTTACAACTAGTCAGTTAGAATTGGA
>JANTOQ010530790.1:0-11010 GCA_027564595.1 Bythotiara depressa | reverse complement strand
GAAGTGTAGAGAATGCTTTTTCTAATTCTTCATTGCTTAGTTTAGATTCCGTCATTATCTGAAGATTACTAGTGAGACAAAATTCAAATGGTTTCCTACTGCTGCCCATCTTGGAGGCTAAAGTAGGTCCTACGTTAACAAACAATTCATTAAATTTTTCAGCAATACAGTAGTAGCTTTATAAAATATTTCTGTTGTATTGGTTAAAATATTTTTTGGTAGTATATCTTTCCTTATTGTACTGGCGCCAATTACTTCTTTTATAATTTTCCAAGTTTTTCTAGCATTATTTTTGTATTTAGAAATTAGCTTTGCATAATACGATTTTTTGGATTGAAATTTGATTGTCTCAAATAGGTTTTTATGTTTCATAATTATTTTGGTTTTTCTGTGTTCGGTTCTTTAGGAATTTTTCATAAAGTCTTTGTTTGTTTTTCTCGATGACTTAAGTAGTAGTCCTTTAGTTCCTTTAGTCATCCATGGACTCAGAAGATTTTTAGTTTTAGTTTTAATTTTTGGAAAAGCTTTTTCATATTGAGTTAAAAATAATCTTAAAAAATATTCATAGGCTTGGTTTACATCACTACTATTTTTGACGACGTTCCAATCTACTTCTGTTACTAAATGTTTTAAAGAATTTTACGAGTCATCATTTATTTGTCTTTTAATAATAGTAGTATGGTCTTGATGTACTTAGGTCTTCGTCTTTGGATACTATAAATATAGCAAAGTGGTCAAAAACATGTTTTTATAATTCCTGTTTCGAGTTTAGTGTTTAAAAAGGAGTTTGTAATTGTCAGTTGCAGTGCGTTTTGTGACTCTGGTGGGTTTATATATTACGGAGATTAACCCGTGTTGAAAAATTAAATAAAAAAATCTTTGTACTTTCTTGTTGATTTCGTAATCAAGAATAAGTTAAAATCTCCTATAAGGTACATACGCTTATTTGAATGTTTATTTTTAGAAAATATTTCTTTCAGATGATCTTTAAATTATGTTCTCTATAAATATGGTTATTTAATTAATTAGCTAGTTATTCATTCGCTGTTGATCCACAAATAATTATTTCATATTTCTTATATCAGAATTATCCTTTGATAAACCTATAAAAAAGTGAAAAGTGTGTTGAACAGATAAAGGTCCATAAGGATCATAGTATATGGAAAAAATCATCACATCCTTGAAAGTATTACGATCTAACACGAAGGTTTAGATCACACCCTTGAAAGTATTACGATCTAACACGAAGGTTTAATAATTGTGGTTTTCATCTTGTTTAACAGCGGAAATTACATCATTTCTGACTAGTTATTAATATAAATTTTGTACTGTTTCATGCGCGCTGAGTGACTTATTATGAATAAATACAAATAAAATCAGAGTTAAAAGATATTCATCATCACAACAGAAATAATTTAACGAACAAAAACAATTATTATCAAAACTATAAAAACAAAATCAACACGCAAGTTCGGGGCCGTTGCATTTTCCGAGAAACAATTAAGAATTCGTGCAGCCGTAGCACAGTGGTAGCGAGTTGGGTTTGCAATCCTGAATTACCAGTTCGAGTCATATCCATGGAACAGTGCGGAGGACGGCTTCTTCGTAAAAATCCATAGGTGATGTTTATATGTTTGTTTGCACCACAAGTGATGCCTATAATGCAATATGCGTATGTGCTCCTGTGGTGCATTATTGTGAAATGAGCATGTTTGTACAGCTCTCAAAGCTGAAAGTTTAGAGAAAAAACAAAACACAAACAATTAAACCACAATGGAAATATATATCACCGACAAAAACCACAGTGGAGGGCTTCTTTGCGCTACGGTACGGCTGTAAGCCATTAAAAGGAAGCTACGCATTTGAGAAAGACACGTAATTGCCGGAAATTCATGCAAACACTGTGCTTTTATTCTACATATGACTTCTTATTCATTTTATTGGCTTACAGCCGGAAGCTTCGATTAGCCCATGCACGATATTAGGGTGAAATGGGCATAAAAAAGGTACGCTGACAGGCGTAATCCGAAAACGACCACACAAAGATTTTTAAAAATCCGCAATTGACATTCTACCAATTCTACAATCCTAATTTATCAGTAATTCATATAATAACAAACAATACCTTTCCAAATGTATAATTTAGCTTTTTGTGATCCCTTTGCATGAATGAAGTATTTATATACTACATTTTTGACCCTTTTCGATACTCGTTCACCCCGACCTCAAGGACTACAATATAAACTCGCAAAATCGAACTAATGCTAATTTTTTTTCAAATTTTTCTTATTGCGAATAAGCTTCACATGTTCTTTGCATTACCCTCTGTAATTTGAACTTTTCATTTTCCTTTATACAATGTGTTTTAAATAATGTTCAAAGTGCAATAGAAATATTGATCTTGTTTCGCGTTTTCCACTGTTCGTTAACAAGAGGGAGGAGAGGAAATTTTTAAATAAACTGAATAATCATATTCACAGAAAGCTATAACGCAATATTTTATTATTTTGTAGGTTGTAGCTAAGAGACGCGGAGATGATAAAACTTGCTTTCTTGTGTATATTTAATATTGAATACCAAACATGTATTTTAATCTAAATTCTATCTATATATATGTTGTACTCGTTATATGTATTTACAGAAAATTCCAGCTTTTCGTAAATTGAACCATTTTTCAAGTCCGCTAAGTGTTCAAATTACAGATAGGTGTGTATGCAAAGTAATGAACGTAACGACACGTTGAGCAAGAAGAATATGAATTACATGAATATTATACAGACCAGTAAAAATAAAGAATTAATATACAGTCCAACAACAAAAGTAAGAATTTAAAAAACCCCACAACTTTACAATAAACTATGGGATAAATAAACATTTAGCTAATCATTCTACATTGCATACAGGATATATTATAAGTTGTTGCATATTAAGTTAAAAAAAAACATTT
Organism: Bythotiara depressa; assembly: GCA_027564595.1. Taxonomy (NCBI): domain Eukaryota; kingdom Metazoa; phylum Cnidaria; class Hydrozoa; order Anthoathecata; family Bythotiaridae; genus Bythotiara; species Bythotiara depressa. The sequence goes on along the minus strand of JANTOQ010530790.1, from coordinate 8,063 downwards.
CTGGGAAAAAAGTATCGCCATGCAAATAATTATATCAATAAATTACTAAGAATTTGATAAAAATGAGTTGTCTTGATGACTACAAGAACATACACCTTACTATATTACATTAATGGGCATCTAAATAAATATATGTACACTGTATAACCAGCAATTTGTTCTCCTTATGAGTCTCTAAGATAATAAACACCATTGAACATGCAACAGTTAATATTACCATAACATTCTACAAATGATTCCTCTACATTGCAGTAATCATGTCATGGCATCTTAGATACATTGAAACCATATCATATATTAGCTTGCTCTCGCTGTGGCAGGTGTAGCTAAAGAAAAAATATTACTTGGAAGAAAAATCCTTGCAATTTGAGAAGCCCTCACATAACATAGTTTACTCTGGATTTTAAACTATAATATACAAGTCACATGTAAAACAATTGATCCGAAGTTTGCAATATGACATGGGAGGTGTGTCGATGTTATGAAATTCTTTAAATATTTTGAATTGTATCTAAATAGAAATCACGCTGGGTCAGTGTTATAAGGGGAAATCCTACTGTACACGAGATTAGGGTGAAGTTAATTTAGGCTTATATATATTCAATGCACGAAGTTAACAATTTGTTGAATAGTAAAATAAAAGTGACATTATTGTTTAAGATTAATGTTATTTGATTGTTTAAAACACTTATGCAAAAGGTCTGCAGTGTTTAATTTACTGATGGTAAAATTTTATTTTATTTTAAAAATCGAACAAAAATTATATTAACAGAAAACTGTATAGAGTACCAAATTGGTTTAATAAGAATTACTTAGGGTGTAACTGATTAGTTTACGATGATTAGTTTATTATAACTTACCAACTTTATTAACTATAAGCTATTTCATTATTATTATTATCATCTGTCTGGTTTTTAACCTGTTGTGAGAGAAAAATTTTTATATATATTAACATTATGTTATAATATTATATAATTATAATATATATATCAAGATGACCCATTATTACAGACATAACACTCCCAGTATAACAAACCCTAAAAGGAACTCCCAAAACATTTATTATGCTGTGCTGAGTTCAGAAAATAAGAAAATGATTATTCTTGGCATTTTTAGAGCCTCTCATTTTAAAATGAATAGATGAGATAGATATGCGTGGAGAGATTTTCATTAACAAAACTTGCTTTAAAAAATTACTTTAATTCTTTAAGTGACCTGCATAGTCGACCTGCATAATCATTTGTAGGGAAGAATAAATATATCAATATCTTAAAGTTCTGTTTCTTCACTTCTGTTTTTCTTTTCAAAATGTTTGAAAGAATATATTAAAGATGTGTTATCAAATTCATTTTTCATACCGAATTTATTTTATTAATTCCTTATAAGGAGAGTTTGTTAAAATGTTCAACAGAGAGAATTTATAATTGTGTTGTTAGGAAGAATCGTTTGCATCACAGGCACACAACCAAGATTTTTTTGAGGCAGGGGTTTCTATCTTGAAAAAGGGCATAGCCATTTTGGGTTAGAATAAAAAATAAAAACGAGTTATTAATAAGATCTTGCAGGTCCTTAAGAACATTTTTGGATTGGGCCCCCATTGAATTACTAAATAAATTTCTCCCACCATGGTTGGGTGCAAAGAAAATTTTGTTTGTTCTAGATTGTCTAAAACGATCATTAACCACATTATTTTGACCTTTTTAACTTATTAAAGTTATTTTACGTTTCATGATTGACTTCTAAAACTTTCCATGATAAACTGTAATGATTCGAATAAGAAAAGTACACTTGGCATAAAAATAGGGCACAGATTTTGAGAGGGCAGGGGTTCCAACTTCCCTCTAGTTGGGCACCTACATCATTAAAGTGAGATATTTATTGTACTGGGGACTAGTCATATCAAATGGCCTACACATGAACAGGCATCCTGTTGGTAAAGTTTTTTGCACAATTGCAAATGGCAAAGAAGGGATATGTTTGAGAACATTAAAGAACATTAAAGAAGGAAAAATACAATATTTTAAAAACAATTAAATGACTGCAAACAAACAGTTACTTTTTCAGTATTTAAGAGCCAATGTCTGTAAGAATGGACCACATTTGGCTACTTCAAATAGTATGGATCACTGATTTTCTTCATTTTCACACATTTGGTAGATTTTACCAAGTTATGCTTTTCCCAAAAATATTAATGCTCATTTCTCCAAAATGGCGTGGATATTCTAGTCTGCAAAGTGTTTTCCCGCCAAGACTACTGCCAACATTTTGATAATGGACTTTTGGATTTTTTGTAAAAATATGGGCAGGGTAGATTCCAGAAATGCATAAATATTGATGTGATCATAATGGCAGATGCTACTGTGGTGCTGCAAACTTGCTCCAGATAGCATAAAACGGCATTTTCAGTCCCTTATATTTCCTACAATATAATGTTTTTAGAGTAAAATTTTGTATATTCTGAAACAATTCAGAAAAACTATCAGAAACATTAGGTAGATGGGGGGATGCCTGGGCATCAGAGGGTAATTAAAATGAAGTTTTTTCAAAATGTTGTGATTTGTCTCACTTTCCCAGGAGCCACCCCAATTGTTGTGGTAAAGTAGACTTATTTTTGCATTGTCCTAGGATAGGTTGTACTAAATTTTTTTTTTAATCCATGTGATCTCTCTATTATAAGCAGAAATAAGGACTCAAACTTTTTGTTAGCACTTTTTGTTTTACGTTTTGAATTTAAAATCACAGGCATCTGGAAGAGTTTATTAAGTCCTTTAAGGAAATGTATGCTAAGCTATGTTTTGGTTGCTGTTTTCAAGGTATTAAGATTCAAAAGTAGCAAAATCCAGAGTATTATTGTAGGATTGTCTATCTGTCTGTGTATTCAGTCTGTGCAGATTTGCCTGCGAAATGGACTGTCCATCAGAATCTACATTTATTACAGAGATGAGAACCAATCCTAGGAAAATTATAAACTATCTGCCAATCTTTAGCTTTTTTTTTCCCTCGCAGTTGTAACCCCCTGAATTTACAATATTTTGGTATCATTTCAGGAGGTAAAATTTTTAATTTTCTTTATATTTCTTTATATTATATATATATATATATGTAAATCAAGAACACTTGGTAATTTTCACTTGAATCTTGGTGCAAATGTTTAGGACCATAAAGTAAAATATAATATACATAATATATTACAAGTATTGATGCTTATATAATGTGGAAGCATATATTTTACAGACCAGAAATAAGTAAAATGTAGTGTGGAATGCATGTTGTTAGTAACTTTGTAACTATACTAAAATTAGTAATCAGGCTTCTCATCTACAAAATGTTTCTGATAGTTTTTCTGAAAGAGAACCTTGAATTCTTCCAGAATATACAAAACTTTACTCTAAAAACATTGTATTGTGGGAAATATAAGGGACTGAAAATGCCATATTATGCTATCTGGAGCAAGTTTGCAGCCCCACAGCTGCATCTGACATTATGATCACATCAATATTTGTGCATTTCTGGAATCTACCCGCCCATGTTTTTACAAAAAATTCAAAGGTCCATGTGATCAATAGGGCAGTACACTAGAGAGATGATCTAAAATCAAAATGTTGGCAGTGGTCTCAGCAGGCAAAAACTTTGCCGACCAGAAATTCAGCCATTTTAGAGAATTGAGCATTAATATTTTGGGTAAAAGTACAACTTGATACAATCTACCAAATGTGTGAAAATGAAGAAAATCTGTGATCCATACTATTTGAAGTTGGCTCACTCTTACAGACATTGGCTCTTAATGAGATTGATTCTCCATATGTTTAAACTAACATAACAGAGGAAATTTTTAATTAATTTTCATCAACATTCTTGACAACATGACCTTTGTTCTGATTCAAATCAACTTTTGGTCAATCAATATTGCCTAATCACAAAAAGGTCAATGGAATTCAAGATACAAGTTCCAGTTATTTTTCATTCACCAACTGAAAGCTAATTTTATTAATGTTTTAATTTAGTTATTCCTCAGTTTTATAAGCAGATTGGAAAATGGAAAGTACAATGTTTAAGCGTTGTCTTTGATAAGCATAAAGAAATAAGAAAGCCAGATAGAAGAAGCACACAGTATTTAAGCTTAGAAAGAAACAATAGTATTTACCTAAAGGAATTAAAATAAATATTTTAAAGATAAACTACATCAAAAATCATACTTACATGTTAACATCTTTCCAAGTTTCTCAGGATTATGCCGAGACAGAAAATGCTCAAGTTCATCCCATCCGCCACCTACTCGTACCATGACATGGTTTCGTAAAATCTATTATAATAAAAAAACTGTCTTCTAACACAGACACTATACAAAATATACACACAAAAGTGTTTACAATTTATGTCCGCATTTTTTGTTTATATTGTAATTTATGCAATTTCTCAGACAATCTTGTCTACAGCTGCAGCCAGCTTGTTATAGCACATACTACATTAAAAGAAACTAATTTATATAATACACACATTATTCCCAGTTATAGTGTATTGTTTTGTAACCTACTAAACTTAATACTGTTTACCCCTGATATTTAAAATAATACACTACCATCTAGTAAGAAGTTAGTCATAACAATCAATTAACTACAATTCAACTCAATTCAAAATATTTTTTAAATATCTTTCACAATTATACATACATTTCTCAATATATATATATAACTTACTCTGACGAAAACAGTTGATTTTCCATTTATAATGTATTTTCCATCTTTCACTTTTTCTGCTTTGACATTGTGTTTTTTTGAAAGTTTCTGAACCTGAAATAAAAATATTTTGACACCTTTTTTATAAGACCAAGGATAGTCAATACTTCATTCATCATCATCATCATCATCATCATCATTCATCACAAAATACTGATGATTATTATATTATCAGGAAGCACAAGACATGATTTTTCAGTAATTGCTCACTTGACCTTGGGACTCCAACAACAAAAACACATGTATGGTGGAATTGGGACATTTTGGAGGCACACCAGTCAACTGAAGACCACTATTGCCTGACCTTGGTGTATGGTGTGTGTGCATCCTGATTGTTAGATGTGTATGCATATTTAGTGATACCTTACACTACTATAGTCAAAGTAATGCACACTTGTGTGACTTCTAATGATGTAAGAACTGAAAGAGAATTAGGAGTGTAGGTAATGCTAAAATGTGGTGATTAAAAAGCGGTTCAACTTACACAACGTACTCAAAATAGTAAATATATACTAATAAATCAATCAATCATCGTTCATACAAATAATTGCCTATCTATAGCACTGTTTGACTGATAGTGTACCCCAGGAAATGTCCAAGTATTGAAAACATAAAGTACATCAAGTCGAAATGTAATAAATACGATGCAAAATGAAACATAAATAATTGCAAACATGAATGTGAAATGAAATATATATGAATACAGCCAAACTGAAATGGAATCAGAGGATGAAAAATAGTAAAAATATTGACCAAGTGGGAGGGAGGGAGGGAGCCTGATGGCAAGACTGAGAGAGTGCCCCAATGAAAACCGCACAATATATAGTGTATGAAAGGTCATGGAATGAAACCACATTTATGAAGTAAGTCTGCTGGGAATAATGTATACTTTAGAACCACCCATGAAAGAACCCATCAAGTAGGAATGAGTCGAGTCTCTATGTTAAATTAAATTAACTCAGCAAGCTTCGTTAATTACTCAAAAATGAAAAGTGCTCTCTCAGTAAGCATTATCAAAGTGGCACATTGTTTCAAAGTAAACATGAAGTTACATAATACTCTCCATGTGGAGAACTGTGCTATGTTAGAATGTTTGCATTTAAAAATTAAAGAGTATCTCCACTAGAGTCAGGGAAACTTCCAGTTACACCCTTTGAGTTACAAAAACTTAAGAGTTATGCCCCTTGATGATGTCATAAATGTTGTCATATCTCGGAGTTCACTAGACTTTTAGAGTACGTCGAATTAACGCAACTTGATTGATAATCAAGGTTAACAACGAATAACGGTCAGGGGCGTAACTCAAATGTTACTTAAAGTTGATGACGCATCGAGTTTAGTAGCAGGGGCATAACTGGAGCATTAATCAAAGTTGATGACACGTCGAGTTAGCAGTATGGGCATAACTCGAGCGTTACTTAAAGTTGATGACACGCCGAGTTATGCTCTTTCTTATAAATTCTACCTTGTTTTAACAAATTAAGTTAAAATTATTGTTATTTTAAATTTTTAATGTTAATTAAACATTGATCTACAATCAACCTTGAAAGCCAAATTTGTGGACAAGGTGCTAATTTCACCTTTTGTATAACTGCTTAAGATTCTGGGTTGTTTCTATCTTTTTCCTCATTCTTTCCTATCACCATCCAAATCTAATATTTTCTTGAAAGAAGCTTGAAACTTAAAACTTCTAGAGTCAGTCATGGTTAACACGTGTCTGGGCGTGTTTGTTACAATATGCATTTGAATGTCATTATTTTGTTCTTGACTGGAAGACGTTTTTTCTTTCACCAGAACTCAGTCTTGTATTATAAGAGAATGACTGTTTTTTCGCCTTATACCACCTTACTATGTCGTGTAACTAACACTGCTTTTCTGTTCAACTGAACTAAGAGTATTTTTTTGATAATTTAACATTTTAATTAGAAGCTACCTATTCGTCGGTTGGGATTAAAAAGTAGGGCAACCCCAATGGGGTACCTATTGGCTTGGTAGTAAATTATAAAGACAAGGCGGGAAGAAAAGTTTTATTGAGAGGACTTATTCAACTCTCCTTCATATATAGTACGAAGTTGTACAGCATGAGTATCTCTCTATGCTAGTTATCTGCATTCTACACATAAATTTTGCCAGTATGGTCTAAGTAGCACAAATTGCAATACTAATTTGAAATAAAATACAACATTTTAATTTTTTTTCTACATGTTTCGACTTATACTAAAGTCATCTTCAGGAATGAAGTAAATATCTTACAAAATCTTTTATATATATTAGTTTACAAGGTTTCCGTGGTTACAAATAAATAAACAATAGTTACAATTACAAAATGTGTTAAAAAATCGTTAATTAGCATACCTAAGATATAATTAGCAATAGAACAATAGAAATAAGTTGAATAGACAGAAAATAGAATAAATTACAGAGATAGAACAAAGTAGACATTAAACATAGTAGACATATCACAGAATAGCAGCACAAGGACAGACAAGAGACAAACAACAAATAGGATACAATACTATAGAGATAGAGTTGATAATGATCGCTTTTATCTTCGTAATCACGCTGACTGGAAATACACCCAAATGTGTAGTAATAATGCCCAGTTCCTCTCTAGCGACATTGTACATCAAACTTTTGCTGGTCAGGGGGTTTAATCATAATCCACTTTTATCTTGTAATCACAAATAAACGATTCAAAATATGAAAGTTTTTCGTTAGTCCACAACCTACTTGTGTTAACAGTGCCATTTCTCTGTAACATAGCATTGTACCCATAAACTTTGACCACGTCAGGGGGTAATTATTTTCAATCAAATGTGATACTACTAACACTATAAAAGCATTCTAACAATTTTTTAAACAAACATCAAAGGTTTTTTTTATCCACTTTTTTCTTTTTAATATTAAGTACCTGCCTGAAAATAAATAACCCAATAACTCCAATAATCCCTGGTTAGCGTATCAACAACAACAATCTCTTTCTCCAAAAAAGGAGTTCTGACAGAAAATTTTATGTGACACAAGGAAAATCTTTTAAACTTATTTTGTTAAAACACAGTCGAATTTATAAGATAGGGTGTAACTCGGCATGTCATCAACTTTAAGAAATGCTTGAGTTATGCCCATACAGCTAACTCGATGTGTCATCAACTTTGATTAACACTCGAGTTACACCTCTGCTACTAAATTGATGTGTCATCAACTTTAAGTAACATTCGAGTTACACCCCTGATCATAACTCGATTCGTCGTTTTTCTTTTCTTATCTTAAAACAAAGGAAGATCAATTGTATTTGTATTAAGATTACCAAAAACTAAAATAGCTACC
>JANTOQ010530679.1:0-11010 GCA_027564595.1 Bythotiara depressa | reverse complement strand
TTTATTTGTAGGTCCACATCAGCTTTTAAGCTGAACATTGTAAAACCTGCTTTACGAAATAAACTATCTATCTATCTCTCTATCTAACAGATTTGAACAGACCAGACACTTATCTGGCCTTTTAAAAGCATCATCTTCCTTGCAAGTAATGTAGGTTCGTAAGGAAAATAATAAAGAAGCAGTTCACAAACCTTGGTGCATGTCGCAGCGGTGGATCGTGACATTCAAAATGATAACTCAACGGACAAGTATCACATAGGATCATGAAGCCACTATTTTCACAAACATGGCATAATTCTTCATGATCAGAATCTTCCACAATTTCTTCTCTAGTTTCCTGGCAAAATAATAAGTTGAAAACATAAAACAATTCATTTCATTGAACACACCCTCCTCATTATCGTAAATTCCTGAGTTTTCACGAGGATGTGATTAGAAGCATATGTTCTATATATTTTAAGAACTATTTATTCAACAATTCCTAAAAACTGATAAAATGGTATAACAAGCATTACAGAACAATTTGTAATTTAATTTAAATAACAAACCGCAAATCTAACATAATTAAGAAATAGTAGAAACACAAACAAAAATAAACAGTCTTCTTACCTCAACCAATTCCTCTTCCCTTTTCCTAATGCTGCGTTTTTCTACAAGCTATAAATTATACAGTTTTGAATATTAGTATTAAAATAATTTTAAACAAAGATTTTCTGCAATCTATTCATAAATGGAACAGTTTTCTATAGTTTACTTCACCCAACTGTTATGTATAGAAAGATGTAGTAAACTTGCCCCCCCTAGTACGTGAAAATGAAGGATTATTAATTAGTAAGAATTATGTCATCTAACATTTTTCCCGTACAATCCACACAGATGGTATTTGAAACTTCAACAAGACAACGATGCATAAGTTATATTGGTATGTTGCTGATCAGTGTATGATTAGTCATCATGAACTAATACTAAGGTATCCAGTGATAAAAGGTTATATGCTCTGTGAGACAATGATAAATATTAATAATAATAATATTATACAATTCACAAATGTCATACCATACAGCTAGGACACTTCCACTCTCCATCAGGAATATTTAGTAGTGGTGGACGCAGACAGTTGGAATGGTAACCAAGATTGCAGCTGTCACATAAAATTAACTGGTCTGTAAGTAATGTGCCTTTCTTTCTTCGACACACTTTACATCTCTGCAAGTAAATAAAAGGCAACAAATTATAATATGTTATTTCACGCGACTACTGAATGAAAGCAAGACTGCACAAATAATGTGATATTGGGGGAAAATAATTGACTAGATTGCACAACTCCCAAAAGATCACAATAAATAATAATAATAATACTAATAATAATAAGTAATAACCATGTGAGTGAAATATTGAAATACAAAAAATATGACAAAACAAAAGCTACCATATTTTCAGCAGACTTTTCCCAATAGATACTATTCTCAAGAATTCCATATAAAGTATGCAACTTTGACAAAGTCGGTGCCTTCTCCACTGCTTTCTGCCACTCCAAAGCTATTGAGGAATTCCCCCTGTTTGCGTTCATCATACCCAAGAAAAACTTTGGAAATACACAGCTCTGTAGATGAAGAATGTGCTCTTTCTAAAAATTAGAAACCAGTTTCTTAACATCTTATATCTATGTTAGCAGGATCATAAAAATACACAAACATTACACAGAGTAACTCACAAAAGCTTTTCATTTCCAATAAGAAATACAACCATGCCTCTGTGTCCTTACTGAGAGATAATAGGAATAAATGAGACAATAACATATGCATGAATGACATTTAAAAATATTTTAATATTTACATATAGAATTATCAAGACTAAATTCCTTCAATATATCACCAGATGAATATATCAAAATATTGGAAGAAGCACATTTATTGTAATGTTATGAGAGAAAATAAAGATTACCAATGTTTCTATATCTTCAATAGCTGACACATTTTTGGTCCATTCTTCCAGATTAACTAGTTCTCCTAGAGTTCCATGCATAATCCTGTTAGCTGATTCAATTATATCCTAGAAGTAAAATTACACTAAGCATAAACAGTTTTGCAATTATCACTCCAAGGTTCTTCCTTGGTCCCTTGTCAATTATGCAACATTTAATATGAGAAACAAAACTGTATTGCATCGCAGACAAACTTGTATTAAGTGAAACAAGAAAGACCTAAGTCTTTAACATCTTGTGATATTAAGATTGCGGGTGTTGATTGACTTTGGTCTTTATATTTTGTTTGATGCCCTTTATTAGCTGGCGTTTACATAGGGCCTACAAAAATAAGTAAAATAAGGTGTTATGGTGTATGAGCTATGTGGGGTCAACATTTTCAGTCAAGTGAGCAAATTCTAACATGTATCGACATGAAGGTGCCTTCTAATGTGTAAGAAAAAAGGTGTGTGTACCTCTGAAATTTCTTATGTCATTTCTAAATTCCTCTCTACATTGACAATAATCCTAGTTCAAATCACAGGTAAAAATGGTTAAGTATTTGTCATTCTTGAGATATGATGGCCGGGGCATGGTCAACCTCGTTCCCAGGGCCTTTTTTCCTTTTTGATATAACTGATGGTGGAATATTTGATATCACCCTCCAATTCTGATATCAAAAAGAGAAAGAGGCCCCGGGTACGAGGTTGGGCCATGGTGTACTTTTCTGCCTTGTCCACCATTTTACCCAGCAATCATGGTAAGCAAGACTGCCATGATTTTTGAGAAAAAAAAGTTAGGCAGAAAAATTTATTTCTGCTCTGGTGTCATCTGGACACCAGAACACACACAAAAATACTCTCATGCGTTTCAAAAGAAATTCAGCAACCACTTTGTAAACCTTCTCCATCGATCTCATTGAAGAGAACTCTTCCAAAGATTAATAAAAAACCTCTGGACCGAGCACGTCAAATTTTAAATATAGATATATCCAAGAGTAATTGAGTAATTATATATATTGAGAGGTTTTTAAAGCATGGCAAAACAAAACGTTGTCCCTCTTGATTTTACGTTAAATATGTAGGTCTTAGCATGCCAATATTAAAATCTAGCTAATTTAAATTTTATCTTCTAAGAGTGAGTTTACTGTCAACAAAGAGATTTGAAACATTTGATCCTTGTTCAACAATATGAAACATTTCTAATTCTGTCAGCATTGCTATCTGCATAATATTTAAGGTTTCTTTTGTTACAAGTAGAAGTATCAAATATGTAATCTTTGTTACAGCAACACCACAAAAACATTGTGTTCTTATAATGAAACCTGTAATGATTTATAATAACTAATGATTTAATAAAATTCTAAAATCTCTTCTTCCTTACACTTGTGACTTTCCCTGTGTTTGCTTATTTGAATATCCAAAACCCCATACTCAGTTTGTAGCATTGGCAACCTGTTCCAAGTGTAGAAACATTCAAAACTTCTCTTCTTTTCATGAGCAACTCTCTCCACAATGTTTCCTCCAGTTTCTCCACTCTTCTATGACTCCCTTCTATGTTATTTGTTGTCAAGAATTTTACGATTGCCGATGTGTAAAATTACGATTACCGAGAAGTGGCGAACGTCAACTTTGTTCCCACGTTTTGACAAAAAAGCTGAATAAGGGGTTATTCGAATTTCAAATGAAGTTTTTTTATATAAATTCTGAACACATTAACATATTTTACATTTTTTTGCAGCAGTGATTACAATATCTTTATTTATCAAAGAATTTTTGGGGTGGATGCTTATTTCAAATGGGAGCTTAATCGATCATTTACGGTAAATATACATATCTAAACAAAACCAATAGAATATTAACGACAACATCAGAATGAAACAGAAAACTGCTACACATTAGAGAAAGTATACTTTATATATTTCACCGTATAATTATTGCCTTGTTTCTTTGGGTGGTCTGAGTAGGCTTTTTAATTGACTTATTAAAAACATCACTTACATTTTTTAAAGCTTCCATGGAGGATGTAGAAACCTCGTGTTCTTCTTCTGTTTGTGGCAAGGTTGTTGTTCTATGAATAATGTTTTACCATTATTAAGCTTAGTTACTGCACTCCAATTCTCTTATGCAATTTATAAAGACAGTTAATGAGTGGTACAATTTATAAAGATAGTTAACGAGTGGTACAATTTATAAAGACAGTTAACGAGTGGTTCAATTTATTATTAATTGATCTCATTACGCTGCAACGTATTGAAAAGCAAGTAAGCTATGTTTCCAAGATAGCCACAAACTTAGAAAAATCATGACAATTATTATGGCAAATACACAAAGGTGTCAAAATTATACAAAAACAAACAAAAAAACATTTCAAATTGCTTTGTTAAAATAGTTACAATTTTCAAGGATGTTGAAACATTCAAACAAACCTCCATGATTTTGATCTCACAAATGTGTTGTTTATGCATTTTAAATTTCATGTTACTTTTCAACATACTATATATTTCTATGGTAACCATTGGAAACACAAACTTAATCTAGATGTCATTTGGATGACATGACTGCAATACAAACTAGAAAAACTGTACTCACCCTTTTAGTTCATCTATGCTTGCAACAATTTGTTTGTAATGAGATCTGAGTGAAAGTTTTAACTTGTTTTCACGTATACCACGTATTGTTAATGCTGCCATTAGCTTGTCAACATCTTCAATTGAATCGAAATATAACCAACTAAAACAACAATGAAATTAACAAGGTTAGAAAACTGGGAACCAATCCGGTATGATCTGCAAACATATCGTGATGTAACGTGACGAATATTTTAGTAGTTAAAATGAACTCTAAACCCTTCTCACCTGCAAAATTTGTGGTGAAATATACCAGTGGTATCAAGGATATTTAAATAATAGAGGTAGGCAGGTAATGTTTCGTGGCCATGAGTCCACCACAGCAAAAACATTGTCCTAAATCTTTTCCATATTGTAGGCACTAAGAGGTAATGAATAGCACCTTTATCATAGCAATTTCAATCATGGCAATTTCAATACCACTGGATTGTCAGCATGATTTTTCCTGCTGCTGCTTTATCAGGTGTTATAAAATTAATCCAGGTTATATCTAAAACATCAGTTCACATCTTTCTTTGCAAGGGTTTTGTTCCAATTCTTTACAAGAACTTCTATGAATTTGGAATTGAGTTTTCTTTTCATAATCATTACTCTCTAACACTGCGAACCCGGAACCTCTATCTTATACATGTATTACCTTATTAAAATGACTGAATAAATATATAATATTTATAAATATATAATACACATTGTTTAAATTTGATCACTTTTTTGCTGTGTATGGCAGACACATTGGGAAGAGGAAAGAAACAAAGTAAATAAAACAAGCATGTACCCTCCTCGCATCAGCCACCCACACTAGGCATATAGCTATGAGAATATAGAGCAAGCCTATCCTGTATAATTGAGTTCGACTGCAGACACTGTTAATAGGGTAAAATAGTGAAATAAAATGCTCTCTCTCCGCAGGAACATCCCAAGCTGAGTGAAATATAATGCTCTCTCGCAGGAACATCCCAAGCTGAGCATAAATCCAACCATTCGAGGGTTATTATTATTCTAGGCTGAATAAGTCAATCCACCTCACCTACTGTTAGCCAGACATGCCTTGACAAAAAATAACAAAATTAATATGAAATTGATCTAGGTATTTGGCCTAGAAGTAGAATAACCATGACATGGCTGGATTTATGACCAGCTTGGGATGTTCCTGCAGAGAGAATGGTATTATTTCTCAATTTTAGCACGTTATTAGGTGCCAGCAATTCAACCTGATTCTACAGGATAGGATTTCTCTGTTAACCTTTGTCTCTTAGCTATATGTCTGGGATGGGTGGCTCATGTGAAAGTATACATGTTTGAAAAAATTTTTATGGTGTCTACCATAAAAAAAGTGATTACTTTCCAAATTCGGACCCAGTTATCCAGTAAGAACAATCTGAGATTGCTCCACATTTCATAAGCCTCTGACTTCATTCGCCTCGACGCACATTTCATAAGCCTCTGAATGACTCCTAGTAAATATAGCTAGCCTAGGGATACCCCTTATTTAACAGACTCATCAGTAGAGGAAAGGATGAACATAGCTCCATGAAGAAGACAAGAATAGACATTGATCTTGAACAAGATCTCTTTGATAAACTGGGCACAGAAAGGGCAGATCTGGAAGAGGAGGGGAAGGCTATTTCAGAAAAGTTATCAAAGAGAATGTTGGCTGGAAAGAAAACAGCCAAAAGGTTAACATCGTAAACATATTTACTCATGACAGCTAATGCCTAGTAACTGCCTGGAAATCTGTGTACCTAAGTTAAACAAGGAAATTTTGAAGATGGCCTGGTTTACCCAGTACTACAAAAGGGCGGATGAGGAAATGGCAAACACTGCAGCAGTTCTGAACCTAGCAAACATGGCTATTGTGAAGAATAAGTCTCCTCAAATTATCAACTGAAAGGATGTAGTTACGCAGTATTTGGATGTTACAACTTTATTTATGAGTCCTGATTGTCGTGATATATGTGATCCATCTATTGAACCAACTCTCTTCTTGGGGATGTTGGTAAACTTGCCAGAGAAGCCAAGGAGCTACATAGACTTTCGAACAAAGGGTAGCAAGTCTATAAACGTAATACTTTTCACAGTAGTGAGAAAGGATACTGGTCAGCTGCTAACAAATTTGAGTCCAATTCTTTTTTAGATCGAGGCTGGCAGTCAGTCATACAGAGAGTCATTTCGAGGGATGAAGCAACCACCATATCACAGGAAGTGTTTAACCAGCAGGAACAACTGTGTTTAAAACAGGAGCTTGAAAAACTTGAATTAAAAGGGGTGATTGCTACATGTGAGCACGAGCCTGGAGAATATATCTCTCCTATATTTTTACAGCCAAAAAGTGTTGGGGCAGTACGACTAACACCAAATTTAAATTAACTGAATATTAATGTAGTCATTTTAATCCATTTTAAATTGGATACCATCAATTCTGTCTTAAAACTTATTACTGCCATTTGTTTCGTGAGCAGCATTGATATCAAGGATCCGTAGTGTAGTGATTAATGCTCTCGCCTTTGATGTGAGCAATCCGGGTTTGATTCCCGGCTGGATAGAAATTTGATCACTTGTATAGAGGTTTACGGATGAGATGTTGGGCAATGTTACCACATGGAGGGACTTACTGTCCTCACATGGCTATGCCCATTATATGTTATGTTGTGTGTGCCACTATTCTGACAATATACATAAATTGTCCTTGTCAGCTAGTAGTGCAGTGTGGTGTATGTGTCTGTAAGGTGTTAATACCTAACTTGAGTAGAAAAAAAATATTTATATCAAAGATGCTTACTATTCAGTTTCAATTAGCCGTAATCACCAAAAATTATTTAAATTTATCAATTATGGAACACTGAAAAAATTTTTGTGTCTACCAAATGGGTATTGTAAAGTAAAGGACCTAAGACAATTTATGAAACTGCTGAAACCACCCTTAGCTGTACTTCGTAGACTGGGAAACATCATTGCAGCATATATAGATAATACGTTAAACATAGTAAATGATTTTGATTCTTGCATAAAAATGTGATGGATACGTTACTGATTCTGGATGAGTTGGGATTTGTTGTGCACCCAGAAAAATCTTGCTTGATTCCCAATCAAGTTATTGTGTTTCTGGCATTCATTATTCTTTTCAGCATAATAATTTTTTGACCTCTGTTCAGAATTAATAATACCTCCTTAGCAATTACAAGTGATATTTGTGGTACTTCTTGCAAAAGATGGTATCAGGAATTAAGACTGGAAAGTTTAATGGATAGAAGATGGCTCAGAAGACTTTGTTTTTATTTCAAATTAAAACTAACAAAACTCGTTTATATTTAACCATGTCTTTTCATTTGGAAGAACAGATCGTTTTAAGTCAACTAGATCCAAATATTCAAAATTCTCTCCATATCAATTTTTAAAAATTCTCTACTAAAATTTATACGTCCTGAAGCTATGTCTGTTTTTGGTGTTCACAATCCATCTGGTCTTAAATTGCTAACTAGACTCTGACTTGGTCTCAGTCATCTCTGTGGGCACAAATTCCAACATAATTTAAATGATACCTTAGACCCATTCTGTTTATGTGGAACCAGTGCACTTGAAACGAATGAACACTTCCTTTTGCACTGTCCTCCCTATGCTGTTCAGCGTATCTCACTCTTTGACAGTCTCCATGACAATAATAATTTTACCATTCCGTTTAATAGCCCCTCGATTGTAAATCTTCTTCTTTTTGGTAATAAAATATATACTACTAATATGAATACAATTATTCTTTCTAACGTAATTAATTTTATGCTACAAACTAAACGTTTTGAGGGACCATTCATGTAAACCAAAAAATAATAATTGCATAAATCAAACTTGACCTTTTATGTAAAGTAAAGGAAGTTTTCCCTGCTGATATCACGTATGTGCCTTGCAGGAACAATTTCCTATATTTTATTTTAGTATTGTATTGTTCTGTTATTTGTACGTTATGTCCATGTTTTCTCTTTTTTTCTTTATTTTATTTTTATTTTTTAAGTGTGTTAATGTTTGTAAATTAGTATTTTTGAATAGAAAAAAATAAATAAATAATCAATCAAACATATACAGTCGGGCATCTAGTAATTAACAAGCTCCTTACCAGGTGTAAGTATGGCACATTATATTATTATCGTGCCCTTGAGAGAGATGAAATAAAGGCATTAAAACAGCATTCTAGAAATTTTGATAAAGGAATGACCTTATAAGTGGAGGCACTGGATGAGCAGCGTTGGTGGCAGTCTAATATTTTACTATCACATAATAATA
This sequence comes from Bythotiara depressa, assembly GCA_027564595.1. Classification (NCBI taxonomy): domain Eukaryota; kingdom Metazoa; phylum Cnidaria; class Hydrozoa; order Anthoathecata; family Bythotiaridae; genus Bythotiara; species Bythotiara depressa. The sequence goes on along the minus strand of JANTOQ010530679.1, from coordinate 2,146 downwards.
TCTGGGCTGCTAACTCTGATTAGTTCTTTGTACAATGCCTCTAAACAAATCTTTTTGTTTATGCTCCTCGAATGAGATATCCCTGCACATAAATGAGCTGGAAATCAAAGCAGTTTTGTTTGGCCTAAAAAGCTTAATGTCTGATTTAAGTAATTGCTGCACAACATGACTGGTCCAATGTTTTAATAAAATGGGATCAATACAATCTTGGCCATGCAACAAGTTAGTAAAATATATTTGGACTTGGGCTAAAAATCTTAATATTTGGTTGATAGCAGCTTGCATACCTGGCAAGGAAAATGATTTAGCAGACCTAGAATCAAGAACCACTACTGAATGGAAACTTGACCACACTGCCTTCAGGAAAGTGATACAACATTTTAAATGTACCCCAAAAATTGATATGTTTGCATCTAGAATAAATTATCAGCTAAAACCGTTTATGTCCTTTAGGCCAGACCCAGATGCAGTCATTGTTGATGCTTTTTCTGTGAATCGAAAAACATATCAACCTTTTTATGCTTTTCCTTTCCTTTTTTAATTGGGAGTTCTACAGAAAGTTACTCAAGATTGTTCCGTGGGACTTCTTGTTGCGGCATATTGGCCAAACCAACAAATCATGCTTATTGAAGTACCAATTTTATTTCATCCTAGAAAACACCTTCTAATTTTTCCAAGCAAGCCTCGAGAACAGCATTCTTTAGCAGAGAAGATGAATTTTATTGGTTTGCAAGGTATCCAGATACCAAGAGAGGGTGAAGAACTTTCAGAAGCTGCTTGGGACTTATTATGTCAATATGTGATATTCAGAATCTCATTCAGTACTGTTATAGCAGGGGTCTGGACCCCATCCAAGCCTCTGTGAGTGATGTGGCAAACCTTTTAGCTTGCCTCTTCTCCAACACAACTAATGGATATTCTGCCAATAATACAGCCAGATCAGCCATGTCAGTTTTGCTGCCAACCAGTTATGGACTTACTGTGGAAAAGCATCCTCTTATAAAAATATTTTAATGAGAGAAATTTTCCGAGAAAGACCCTCGTTACCGAGATACACTGTTGTGTATGACGTGCATGTAGTTTGGGATTATCTTGATTCTTTACCTGAATGTGCTTGTATCTCTCTACAGTTGTTGTCGCACAGACAAATTACATTGTTGTACCTACTAGCTGGACAAAGGCAACAAACTATGTCATTACTTGACGTTAGATTTATGTACGTATCAGCAGAAGAATGTATTGTTCATATTAACAGCATGACTAAGGTTACTAGACCAAAGCATATCATGCTAATCCAAAGTTATGTGTTGTTAAAAATGTACAAACCTATCTGGAAAAAACATTTCCTTTTGATGGGATTGTATGTAGCATTGTTTTTTAGTTATGTACCACCTCATAAACCTGTAACTATCACAACCCTGTCTCGTTGGGTAAGCAAAACATTAGAGTTAGCTGGAATTGACATTTACACTTTTTGACCAGTATCAGTCCCAAGCCAAAATCAAATGGATTGTCACTGACTGATATAAGCAAGGCTGATGGTTGGTCTAACACAGGAACATTTGGTAAATTTTATGACAAAACTATTTTAGTAGAAACATTTGGAGAAAGTGTATTGCGAAGCAAAATGTATATTTCCTGAAATATGTGAGTGATGTATATACAGGATTGCAACAGAATTTTCAATTATTTTTTCCCTGAGTTTTCCTTCTATGAGCAAACTTCACCATGACATATGCATAAAAATCTACATTAAATTTGAATGTTGTGTAATACATGAACATTTTGTACATTACTAAAATTTCTTCCTACTTCTAATATCTCTAAAAATAAATTGCTATAAATAATTAGCATAAAATCTTTAGTAACTAAAAATAAAAAAATTCAGAGTTTTCCCTGAGTATGTAAAAACCATTCAGAAATTCCTTGAGTTTTCCAGGTTTTCCCTGAGTTTTCCTTAAAAACAGGATTTTTCTAGGTTTTCCAGGTTCTGTGGCAACCCTGTATATATGTTGTTTTTTGTTTGAACAACTTCTGTAACCTGGCATAAAGTTGGTTTATATAATGTTATAATAATAATAATTGAATTTATTTCGACATATCCATTTACATGGCTCTTCATTCGAAATATAAATAAAACTGTAAA
>JANTOQ010530235.1:0-11014 GCA_027564595.1 Bythotiara depressa | reverse complement strand
CGTCCGTAACGTTTATTCGACGTTGAAAAGATGTTGTTTGACCATGGTGTGCCCACTGGGCGATGTGAACAAGACGCAGTGAGTATCGAAACATTGTAAATTTAGAATTTTCTAGTAAAATAAAGTTTGACATATGTATAGTTTTGGTTGTCTTTGCTCCATACCTTGGTTATTATGTACTTAGTCAAAGACTCCAATGTGCATCTTTCATTGAGATCACCATTACATGAAGTCAGCTGGTTTATATTCTCATTTTAAATGTATATATATATATATATATATGAGTTTTTAACTGATGAAGGATCGTAAGATACCGAAATATTTTATTATTATTTTTAAACAATGTGTTTTTACTGTTTATATTAATAATTTTACACATACCGCCGACACTGGTTATACCGTTAGGCTTGGCCAATTGACACATACCTCCAGTCTCATGGCATTTGGCAATTGCTGATGGGATTTGCCTTTTTAAACATTCACCTTGGCAAAAAATTGCCTAACTTTTCAGGGTTTGAATCAAGCAATCACCAATCAGACTTGGTCATGAATAATTAATACTCCAAGGAATATTCTACATTTTTGCCTTCGACTATTGAAGGCAATTCTATAGTTGATAATTTAAAGTACCAAAATTGAGGTGATTTGGGAGAGCAGCCCAGGAGAATGATAATAAGGGCTTTTTTTTATAAAATGTGCTTTTCTTTCTTTCTTTCTTTCTCTCTTCCATAATAATGCCCTTTGCTTTTTTGTTGTTGTTGTTAACTTCTTAAACATACTGTATGCCAATAAATTGCATTATATAGGAGCCATACTTCAAAAGCTGTCTAGGCAAAACATATGGGATACCACTACCATTGGTGCTGCTCTTCTCAATATACATACTTTTTTTTTTGTGCCTTTATTTTTGCCTTTAGTGAAGGCATGCCCCACATTCCTAGATTATACCCCACACTCTACCACCTATTTCTTCCAGAATCAATAACTAAAAATGAGTCTGTTTTCTTTCACCATATCAGTTATTTTTTGCTTATATTCTTCCCCAATGTTAATTAAGGCTTCATTTTATGGTACAACAGTTGACAAAACAATATGTGGTTGACAGTTTCCTATGTTTGATATGTTTAGGTGTTCGAACAGGTGTATGTGTTCCATCCGATCGAAACCAATCCATTAAAGTTTGTGAAATATATGGTTGGTGTCCTACAGAAATTGATGTGCTACCTATGCCTGGTAATAACTTCAGGTGAATTTTATATTTATCAAACCTTTGATTATAAAGAGAGATTGTTTAGCAATGGTTTCTATATGAATTTGTCATGTAGAAACCAGGCATTTTTCTTTTTCTTTTTCTTGTCATACTTGGAGAAACTGAAACACAAAGACAATATAACTTGGATTGAAAATTTTCCCTGCTGCATCCTCGTAATGCATCAAAAATTAAATTGTCTTTAAAATTACTTCTCCCTATAAAGTTTTTTGCAGGTGCAGGTGCAGGTGTTTTGATTTCATTTTTTTCCTCATGAAGCATAAGATGTGTGGCTTAGATATGTAATTATTTTGGCTGTTATTGGAGTTGCAAACATAAGTTTCAAGATAAGTGAAAACAGATGAACATTTTGTTATGTGAATACTTCATGCAGATGAATATTGTGATTATTAGACAGTCTGTTTCTTGTTACACCCTCACAGGGGCTAATGCAGGACATATTCCATGGTGAAAAGCGCTATTGGGCGCCGAAAAATTTGTGCCCATATTAATCAAAAATGTCTATGTAATCTTTTATTGTGTGTGTGTTATTTATTCTTTGCAGTTGTTCTTTACTTAGATAGTTGCAATATACATACAAATACTGCCAAAAAGTGGTGGATTTGTACTTCTAAGACACCAAAGACACAAATATAATGTCAATGGCTTTGACCCTGGACCCCACTGTGGGTGGCTAGCGCTGCCCAAATTCAAATTCTGTATTAGCCCCTGCCTCAGAACAAGTGACATTATGCAAAAAAATGTAAACATGAAAAAAGATGGTAGAAAGGGTAGGAGGTAGGAGAACAAAAATATTTACATGGAATCATTATGGTAACTTTAAAAAATTGAGGAATAAAATAAGGAACAAAATAATAAGTAAATGAATGTTTTTTTTAGTCTTGGAAAATAATAACCCAATCTTGAGCATGTGCAGTAAGGTTAACAAAAGTATACATTGTGTTATTCAATTTTATATCTATATATGTATATAGGAAAGGTAGAAATGTTCCAGGGGGTAAACAACCACTTTTCAGGTATAGAGTTAATCTCCTTTTCTAGAACATTGTTTGATAAAATTTCTGGCATAAGTTTTTATTTTCCTAAAATCTTTCAGGAGGAGAATACTATATACAAATATAAAATAATTTATTGGTAGGTAACTTTCATCAAAATCTTTTCACAAGGAAAAAACATTTTTCTTTCAGTTTCAAATGTTTTTGTCAAATATTAAAATATATGTTATTATAGTTTTTCCAACAAAAGTGTTTTATCTCACATCTTCTATGAACATAACTTTGAAAGTGTGTGATTTTATAAGGATGACATGATTTCTAGATGGTAAACAGTGTTATTGGTATTGAGGTTCTGGGGATATGGTTCCATTGTATTTATACTTCATTATGATTAAATAATAACTATATATATATAATTTATTTTTAGTACAACAGTCCCTTTGTTAGGTGAGGCTAAATTATTCACTGTTTTGTTGAAAAACCAAATCAGTTTTCCCAAGTTTGGTGTACAAAGGTGAGTCAAATAATTGTCTTTTGAAAACTTTGCCAACAATGTTATTTCCAAAATAATATAATATTCTAGGATGCTAAAGGCAATACTTTGTAGGTGCAAATATATATTTGGGTAACAAATTTCTTTACAAGTCAATATTTGGTATCAGTTAGCCAAAAGAATATTACAATTTCAAGGAATTATATTCTTCCACTTTTTTGTTCGCACAGGCCCATGTATATAAAAAGATGAGCGAAAAATCACAGTGTAGTTACAACATACCACTTGAACTAAGTTTTTCTCCTGGAAATTTCACATAAAATAACTTTAGCCACAAGAGTTGATGTAAAGAGTGGCAAGTGGCAAGCAATGCGGCTCTGGGTATTTTTTATGAATTTGATTTAAATAATGCTCATACCATGACGATAAGTGGGTAATACCAACCTTAAATCTTAATTAAAATATCTTGCACACTGTTCTGTGCTATGACTTTAGTTTGTTTTTGTTGATTGTCATTTGAGCCTGGCAAAGAACTAAAACCACAGGGAAACTAAAGTGTTGTATTTACATACTGGTGGGAAGCCAACCTGTCCTCCTGTAGTCATCTGCATCCAATTCCTATATATAAAAAATTAATTCAGTAAAATGAAACTAAGAAATATGCGAAGTATTCAAAGTTGAAGAAAGTCATGCACAATTTTCATCTATAGAAGGTTAAGTAAAATCCGTAAAAGAATGTGGTAAATTTAGGAATGGAACCAGTGTTAATAACTCTTCCTGCCATTGTTTTTTATTTTGTAACAGCATTATTTTTTGCAAAATCAATATATACTGATCTCAATTATTGTCTGCTCTGTATGGTTTATATCAACTCCTGAGAATATCCAAATTGTTTCATTTTTAAAGATAACTAATTCTTAAACAAACGTTTGATTCTTTAAAATATTAGTATGAGTATTCATTGTTTAAACATTTCCTTACTTAAATTTTGCACTTGGATTTGTGATAAAATGGTTTCCACTTAGGAAATATATGTCTGGACAGTTAATTTCTGCTGCAACATACACTTTGTATAGGAAGATTTACCACTAATGTGTTCCAACATAAATAGCATAGAAGAACCTAATCTTCAACCTTTAATATTTTTCAAGTCCAAAGAAAGACACAACTTATTTTATATATATTTTAACCTCATAGCAGACAGAAATAGTTTAGTAATTTTTGGTAATTGAATGATATTGAATTTTAATGTTAAATGCATATAATATTGGTTGATACTTATATGAACTGTCATTGTGAAAATAATTATTAATTTACTTAAATTTACTTACTTGTTTTAGGAAAAATATCATCAAGCGAAATAATAGTGAATATTTGAAAAGTTGTAACTATCACAAGGTTACAGATCAGCTTTGTCCAATCTTCAAACTGAATGACATAGTCACAGCTTGTGGTGATAATTTTGATGATGTTGCTTATAAGGTACGAAGTTCTGATTGCAAACAAGTAATCAAAAATCTCCATTTGTTACATAGGAAGTGTTGTGACAACATTTAGGGAAATTCATATTATTAAATGATCTTCATTATAATTGTATCCAAGTAAATAATTTCAGATTTTCAAAAGTCTAGTTTCCATTTCTTGAATCCTGTAATATAGGCAGTTAGTGAGATTTTGTCTGATAGATTTTAATATTAATTATTCAGATCAGTTGATTTTAGTGCTTATCACTTATTTTTAAGATAAACTGGTAGAAAAGAGAAATTTCTGCTGCTGCAGACATCATAGTGTGCAGAGGGGTATCATCCCCCCATTTTACTCACCCGCCGCCATTTATAAAAAATTGCCAAACCCCTCCCTCTCACTAAAACTACATGGTCTTTTACAAATTGTTACAGAATTGGGAGTCATTAACACACAAAAATACATTGTAACATTGAGTCGACAAATTAATAACAAAAGATAGCAAATTGGATATACAATATGTAAAGAAAAAAAAAATGGAAAATGCAAATAATTTCAGTAATATATAAAATATTTTAGTACTGTATATTGAGTTTAGTTTAAAAAAAAGTACTATCAAAATAAATAAAATCATCCCCCCATAATTTCCAACCCCCTATTTATAATAAAAAATATTCATGCCCATAAGGGCATTTTTTGGAATCTTCATCCCTCCCTTTAAAAAAAGATGGGGAGTGAGAGCTGGGCACACACCATGGATATAATATTTTTCTTAAAGCAATAATTAAAAATATTTCTCATAAAGAAAAGCAGAAAAAATGAGCTGTTTTTTCGAAGCATTGGCTAACAGGGTAATATTTCCAAGGGGTTTATGATATTCTGTACAAGAACTTAGAACTTAACTGAAGTATTGGAAGATATAATGACAGAAGAACATTATGATGAATTGTTGCATTTAATTAAGGAGGACATCTCTAAAAAAGATTATGCATGAAGAAATACCACCCATAGTTAAATTGATTTTAACTTTGAGATTTCTAGCTAGTGGCAAATTTTATCCTAGTCTTCAGTATCCATTCATAACTCATAGAAACACCATTATCATTGTTTGTTCTGGTGGTTTGCAATGTGATTTTCAGGTAAATAAATCACATATATGAAGGTAATAATACTTTTTCTTGAAAAATAATTGAAAAGAAAAATAAACAAGTGAAATGTGCAGTATGTTTCACATTGCTCCTTTTACAATGCTGTTGTTGAAATAGAGGACGTGTTGCAGTGGTGGACGTACTGCTGAAAATGTTGAAAAATGGCAGGCCCTAAGTATGAGCCAAATTGCAGTAGATGATTAATTTTTAGCTTGACATATTCTTTAGTTCCGTCATCTACTATATTCCTTACTTTATTAGCTAATTAGGTAAGGATTAGAATTCTTAGTTGTTTCTTGCTTTTCTTTGTTGTTCTTTAATACATTACTTAATAATTTTAATGTATTATTCTCATTATGTTTCTCGTTGAGGTATGTTATGGAATTGTCTGAGTCACTTGCTTTGATGTTCTGTTCCACAGATTGATCTGTGAATGTATTGTGGGTCTCATCAACTGAGTCTTCACCCTGTAAATAAGTTGGTTGGGAATATCTTAAAACTTACCAAAAACACTTTATTAATTTTTTGTTCCATTAATGGAGGAAGAAAGGTGCAACATAGCAGATGCATTCATTATAAACATAATTGGATTTTTCCTAACTGCATATAGGAGCATTGAGCAGAAAGAACGTTATACTATAAAATAACATGCAAAATCAGGCTGGTATTATTTTAACTACAAAAATATTTTTGGAATTGTGTTAATGGATTTGATTGATGCAAGTTACAAATTTATTTTGATGTTGGTTGCAACAGGCGATAAGTGATGGAAGAGTTTTTCAGAAATGCCTCACTTTCCCATCCTCTCAATGAAAAATACCCTCAATGTACCTGGTCCTAAGGCTATGTACAGAAAATAACATTCCACTGCCCTATGTATACTATTGTTCCAAATGATGCATTCCCACTGAGTGTTAACATCTACAAAATACATATTCAACTACAGTACTGCCTCGGTCAAGCTCATGAATCGTTTAAAATCGTTTAAAATGCTTATCCATCCTGGCAAGCAAATTCTGAATAACCAGTGGTTACAGAAAAACATTTGCACAGCATAGCAACTACACCAAAATCACTGAAATAGGAGTGGCGTGACCTGGGAAATGGAGACAAATAGAAAATATTGGCAAGGATCCAATATGCATACACTAGATGCCAAAGATGTTCTTGATCAATTTAAAAATGATTTTAATGGCCTGGAAAAAGTTTCTTCTTTCTTCACAAGTGAAATATGTATGAATTGAAAATAATTATTCAGTGAATGCAAACAGGGCTCAAACATAACCATTATTAAAACTAATTAAAACTAATTTTCATGTTTTGGTTAGTGTTTTTACTATATATATTATATTTATTATATATAGTACTATATATGTAATTGTATTTTTTAGAAACAATATCAATTCAAAATAAAGCCATTTTGATTTGTATATATCAGAGGTGCCTGCCCCTTCTATTGTTACTGCTCTTCATTTGGGTCAACTCTTTGGAGAAATAGATTCATACATTGAAGCTGAAGCTGAATGTAAAAAACAAAATGTTTAATTAATTCATGTTTCAAGAATGGAGCTCATAAAAATAAATTCTAGAAGCAAAGTAAAAATTATATTATTATTCTAAATTTAACTTTTCATTCATTATTTTGATTGCTTCGCATATTTCACTTACGATATTTATATTTGAGTTTTTTCATGTCCCAAAAGGCATTTTTCGTGTTTGTTTTTTAGTTTGTGATGCTTGAAAATTTATTCTACATATTTTTTAGTCATGTAATGAAATTACTTTGTTATTAGACAAATATGAAAAGTAGAACTGATCCAAATTTTTACAATGTCTGACACAAATTATTATGATGGCTAAAAATGGCTAATTTTGTCAGTCAGACAGATTTTGTCTCAGACAAAATCTGACCATGTAAGCCCATTTAAGGGTTCTTCCATTCCACTCAACTGTTTTCTAGAAGTGTATTATGAAATATTATAACATAACCCATTCAAACTGAAACATCTATAACATGTTTAGTTTTCTTCTTCTGTGTGCCTGTAACTAAACCAAACCTTCATAAAAACTGCTACGATTTTTCCTCATTTATCCAAAACTTCTTTTTTTTCTTCAGCCCTGGCAAAAGAAGTATCCCTCATAGAAATTTCATAAAATTAATTTCTTTGTTATCTATATTCTTCCAAAACATTTCCTGAGAATGAAAGTACTGGAAAATTAATAGAATTCATCCATGGTTAAATGAACCAGGTGGTCTACAAACAATTTATATAATTTTGTATAGACTTATGCTTTAAAAACACCATTTTATAAAAAAACAATGCTGATTTAAGTTTTCATAAAAACATATTTCGTGTAGGTTCACATCACTTACTTATGCATTGTTAAAGGACAGTTTATATTTTCTACTTGATCATACATTGCTAAAACTTTGTTACAATGTGGTTTTTAACTGAAATATAAGCAATTTAATATAGATTTTAAGCGATGATTAAGTGAATATTAAGCAAAGTGAACTTTACAAATAAACAATATTTATATGAACAAGTGCTTATATCACTAACGTCAGCAATTAACACCTGTCTAACAATAATAAAGCAGCTGCTGATTTATACTATATCAGATTTTGAATTTTGACCTATGTGCTTAAAGGTGTCTGAAAGGAGGCATTCCTTGACAGAGCAAGTGTAAGTGGCAAATGCATAGTATGGACATCATCGTTGTCCGGCCAGAACGTGTACATTATGACCATTAAGAATGAAGCAAAAATCCCTCAAAGTGACAGGCACTACAAAGAACAAACATATTATTCAATATCAATCATTTGTTGTTCTTTTTCTTTCGCATGTTCCTTATGCAATGTTTTTCTTGAAAAAATTAAATTATTAATTAACATTTATTTGCAGAATAATCTGGCTCGTTGTTATATAATTCCATGAACTACATTCTTATAAACAGGTTGTCTAGATATCAAGCATCTTCCCTAAGAACCAGAAATAAATGATAAAGGAAAAGCCAAATTCAGGAAGTCTCTTCAAGGTATCTGCTCAAAAAACAGAACTTATGAATGCTTTTTCACGAATGTTTCTCCAGCCTTAGAAAATGATCATGAATGGCTCTTCACAGCTGATATTCCGATTTTTCAACATTAGTAACCCCCTTGGATGCTTTTTCGCCACCGAGATTCTGATTTTTTGACATTGGAAAACCCTTGTGGATGCTTTTTGATGAACAATTTCCGATTTTTCAACATCAGAAAACCCTTATTGTTGCCGATGTTGCCGATATTCCACTTTTATATTCTTAGAAAACCCTCGTGGATGTTTCTTATTTTCAACATTAGAAAACCCTTGTGGATGCTTTTTCATGACCGATTTTCCGATTTTCCAGCCTTAGAAGACAATAATGAATACTTTTCTACTGCCGATTTTCCAGCCTTAGCAAAATGATCATTAATGCTTTTTCACAGCTGACATTCCACTTTTACAGTCTTAGAGCACAATTCTGAATGTGTTTTCATGACCAATTTCCTCATTTTTTGACATTAGAAAACGCTCCTGAATACTTTTTCATGGATGACCTTTGTCAAAAGAATGGGAAAATGTACCAGAATTATCATAATTCATGTTTTAAAATTGTGCAATTCTTAACTGAAAAATTCTAGAAAGAAAGAAATTTGAAATTTTGGAAAAGAAAAAAAGACTTTATTATGGGTCATTTATCTATAAAAAGAATGCAGTTCGAGGAATTCATACTCATGGTTAATAGCTATTGGTTTATAAACATTCATACATAAATGTAAACATTTCCGGCCATGATAACTTCTTAAAAAGAGAAAATCATATTCTCAACCATGACAGGTAATCGTATTATTGACCATTTAAAAAGTATAAATGTTTTACTCAAACCTGCGCAGTCATGCAATGACAGGGCTAGTGATGGTAAAATGATTACGGGAAGATACAATGAACAGTAAAACGAAACAATACAGAAAAATTATCCAAGGTTGTGGGTCATGAAAAAAACATGAACCACGATCATGGATTTGTAATTAGAAACGGAACTTCGTGATTGATCATATATCACTTATGCTAATAATTAATTTTTTTACCATTGTTTACAAACGTTTAATCTTTACAACATCGCTTACATTAGATAGCTTCTGTACATCGCTTAATTGTTTACTGATTGCTAAGCAATCAAAGATAGATAATGAAGTTTAGCAAATGTTTATTTTGTAAAAAATTAAGCGATCACCTTTATTTAACCGATGTATTTGGAAATTGTAGCGATGATTGATCGCTATGAATTAAAATTTGGAGATGGTCCCTTATTTATAATAATGGTCCCTTCAGCTTTTTTGCTGCAAAAAAATTATTGAGTAATAATTTAGCATGACAAGATCACATGACATTCTCACTTGTTACATATTTTACATTTATTTCTTGCAGCAGTATGGAACATAATTGGACTTTTAAAAGCAATACACAGTAGTTAATATTATAATTTTAAATACAGTAGATTATGATTCTTGTACATAGATACGTTTAAAGGCCAAACATGAAAAATATTCATACAATATTTTCTAGTGTAATTAATAGTCGTTAGTGCTGTTGTTGGAATGTTAACAAGAAGCGCTGCACGCTTGAAGATCATCACCCCATCTATGTCTAGGGCGAGTAAAAAGTCAATTACCCATCGCTTTTTCCTTTCGATACAAAGATTACAAGTCATAATAAAGCCCCAATAACTATGTTTGTGTTAGGCGCAGAACTTGTTGCTAAATTTTTCAATTTTCTGCACCACTTTAAATAAAATTCTCTAGCAACCAAGCTTTTTACTTAAAATCCCCAAGAAAACCCTCTCAAAAAAAGTTGCTGCTGTATTTCTTGGAATCTCCACTGCTTTATTTGGAACTTATATGTCTTAATACCGTTCTAGTATTAACGGATTAAGAATTCACTATCCACCGCCCAAGTTGGAACATTCAATCGCGCGTTGTCAATGAGATAATGAAAAATGCACTTATTAAGCCTGATTTCCATTAAGTGTAATTTTCCATGCAGGCGGATTTTTCTTAAAATCTAATTGGTTGTTTCAAAATGTCAAGTGGAAAAAGTAGAATTCTTTTAATCTTTTTAAAATGTCGCGTGAACGAGAACAATGAAAATCATGCTCAGGCAGTTCTGCTGAATGGAAATCAGGCTTTACGCAATCAAGTGAACTTGTTTCACATCACTTCTTGAAGCCCACATATTGCCATATATTCAATGGGCACATTAGATGGGCCATTAGTTAGTCAGTAGAAGTCGGCAGAGCAAGTGGATATCACGGTATTAGAGGTATCACGGCATTTGACATATTAGCTACTCAATTCAAAAACACTAACTTTGAGGTATATATATATATATTTGACGTATTAGCTACTCAATTCAAAAACACTATATATATACTTAGCTACCTACAAATGATTCAAAATTTACCAGGGAGCTGGGGAAGGACCTTCACTCACTATAACAAAGGCTCTAACAACATTTACACAAGGTCATGAAGGCAAAGATAGCTTACTAAAAAAATCGAAATAAATGGTGATAGAGGCTAGCTAGGTTTTTACTTCAAAAATGCTGTTGGAGGTATGTAGTTA
>JANTOQ010530124.1:0-11014 GCA_027564595.1 Bythotiara depressa | reverse complement strand
CACATACTTTACTGCCTAACTAGTACATTATTTAAATAAAAATGTGTAATTATTTATTCATTTAGCCGCCGTAAGTTTAGTTCTACCATTTTTACTATTTTTCATGATATTATTTTGCTTAGTATTAGGTATTAGTTTCCATGTTTTCACATCTAGATCATGATCTATTGCTAACGTAAGTCAATCGTACATTTAATGGTCTATTACTAACTTATTTGAATTGTATATTAATAATCTATTGCTAACATTTCAATTGTCTATAAGTAAACAGTCTTTCAACAACATCAAAAAAGTAGATTACATTCAAAGTTCATTTATACATAAAATCAAGTTCAAGATCATCAAGTATCACTCACGTTTCTATACTTTGGCAAGCTGGTAAGCTCTCTTATACTTCTCTTATTTGTTGGTTTTAGTTGGTTCTTTTTTCTATTTTGCCACATTTAGTCTGCATTAGGTTGGTTATTATTAGGTTTACTCATTTTGGTTTATTTAATATTTACTGTGTTCTTTTTGTTTTGTTCAGTGGGGAATTTTGGTATAATCTAGAATTTAATTTTCGATATAATTTAGTTGGGATGTCAATGTAATTTTAAGTGGAATGGTTTTTGATAAGATTTTATTTATTTATAATTGTACCCAGCAAGCATAGCAACGTCGTTGCAACGTTGTTCCAACATCGCACCCTGACGTCTGTATGACGTCTTTTAAGGGTTGCGAATGGGAATTGCGACGACGTACAAAAACGATGTCTTTGCGACGTCATATGGGACGTTGCAACAGCGTTGTAACAGCCCATTTTCTATTCGTTCTGACGTCGTAACAACGTCGTAACAACCAATCTTCTAGTTATTCTGACGTCGCAACAACGTCGTAACAACCAATCTTCTAGTCGTTCTGACATCGCAACAACGTTGCAACAGCCCATCTTCTGGTCTTTCTGACGTCGCAACAACGTTTTAGCAACGCGTATTCTGGTCTTTCTAACGATGCAACAACGTTGTATCAACAACTACGGATCTAACTGGGCCATGTTTTTATTTCAAGTGGGAAAATATAACACTGCGGTGCACACAATGAGAATAACAGAACAATGTTATGTACCAGGAAATAGTATTCTCCAAAATTAATACCAAATGCTACTAAAAGTACAATCTCCTTAATCTTAACTCGAATTAGGGACCAATAATTTATTTCCTACCAGTCAAACTATAACCGGGAACAACAATTAGTTGCATATATACTGTCGCAATCGTAGGAACCCCAAATTGACTTGGTAGGTAGTTAAAGAGGCTGAATTGTGGGAACAAAGTTCAAGATACTACTATACTATGTATCATATTAGGCGGTAGATATAATTTGTAAAATTGATAAACAGATCATTCCAACTAGAACGCAGACTCCTGAAAAGGTGCACTTATTTTTGAGAGATGCCCTAAGAGTAATTAGAAGAAAACATAAAAATCTAAAATGTTTGTTAATCGTCAGTAATTGATATAAATAAATTAAATATATACTCCCGGAATTACCACGTATTATTTTCGTCTCTTGTTAATCATATTCTTTCTGCTATCTAAAAATTCACAAATGTTCGTGTTATAAGTTCTTCAAACTTCTTGTCCGCGGCATGACAAATATATTTCTAAACATTTATTCTAAGACATGATATAATAATTATCTACTTGGTTAAATCATCATCTCTCTGCAGCTATTCAAATTCAAAGAATTCGTGTTTTTCGCCAACCATTGCCAATCGTTCGTAATACATATTCTTTTCAACGTTTTTTGTACTTTGCTTTTTAGATTGTACTCTATAAAATAAATATAGAATATTATATATATGCTCAACGTTAATAATATAAATACAAGAAAACAAGAAAACACAGCACACCCTTACCTTTATTAGTAACAAATCGGTTTCATCTCATTAAGTCTTCATGCAAATCTTTAAACTTTCACACTCAGTTTGAATTAACAGTCTGACGCATATTTTGAAATGGCAAATACAAAGACATTCACATTCACGTGATAGTTGAGATAATTATAGCTCAATTGTTATTACATAGATCATCGATCCCAAGTGTTTAACTGAATTATACTATTTTATTAAATTTTAATTGTACCTAAGTAACCCTTTAATACATAAGCATACCTCCTGGTTATATTAAACTTCACTTGGAAACCCTCATAATTTTATGAGGAACTGGAGGTCTCAGGGGCGGATCTAGAAAAAATTCACCTGAGGCAAGATTTCAATATGTGTATTGGCAATAAGCATCGATTGTGCCAATTTAGTTTTCAGCTGGGGGTCTGTGGGGCGCTGTAAGCCTTAAAAGGACCCTTAAATAAAGCCTTCCTGGCTTAGTCTAAGTCCGTAACATCTGCAATAAATTGTGCAATTATCCCCAGCTAACATCTGCAATAAATTGTTCCATTTTACCCGGTGTTCAGAAGCAAAATACTTAAAACAATGATATAAAATATCCCTGGAAATATGTTTAAAAGACCCTACCTTGTCAATGTCTTTAGTGAATCTTTCTTGCTCTCAGTGTCCATTCTTGTCCGAAGTCTTCACTCAACTGAACATTAACACACTTGCCAAAACCATCTAGAGAACAAAATTATTAAGACTGTTTCGCCTAATGTCAGGGATCGTCAGCGTGCCTAGAAATGACTGAATTTTTAAGTCCAGACATGGACAGTCTTGTTGAATTAAGATCTCATACAGTTAATTTGATAGTCAATAAGAAAACAACTACTTGGAAATAAATAAATAAAGCGTAGAAAATGCATGTTAAATGCATAACAACAACAAATAATAAGAACACAGGGATTTCTTATGGCTACATCCATTTCCTAAGTGGAAGCTGTTAGGAAGGGAATCCAAATCTTTATATCTATTAGTCAGGCCTCGGTACCTTCCCATTTGTGAAAAGGCCCATTACATATAAAACAACAACAGCCTTCCAATTTAAAGAGAGATTCTATAATTGCATCTTGCTGTTTTGTAAGCACCTCCACAGTATGTTATTTACTGGTCCAAACCTCTATGTGGAACCATATCCTGTGTATTCTGTCATTGGCAGGAAACGTTTTATCATTCCAGCTTGCTGTTTTGTAAATAACCTCCACAACACATCACATAGAGGGTGGTGTGGTAGCTATTTGCCAAATAAAATTAAAATTTTGCACACATGTGGTCTGGAGCAATTTGACTCAAGTGCTTTAAAAATAAGAATTGAATCGTTTTTCCAAATCAGTTCATGAATCGTAAAATTTATTTCCCTTCCAAGAAAGTTTCCAACTTCTTGTCATTCTTAGGACAAGTTTTATCATTTTATCATTGCAGCTTTTGTAAGCGCCTCAACAGCACATTATTTAGAGGACCAAACCTCTATAGTCCAACCATATTCATAATTGTCAGGACAAGTTTGCTGTTTTGTAAAGAAAGGAAATATATACATATTTTATGAGATAGACAATGTATATATATATGATGTAACTGGGCTGTTTCTGCCACCTCGTCCCCAGGGCTTCTTTTCCTTTTTTTATTTGCGGATAGCGGAAGAAGAAGGCCCTAGCGCAGGCTGCTTAAAAAACCCAGGATTTCATGGCTTTTTAATTTATGTGCAGAAATTAATTATTTGTCTCGGTATCACCAAATATGCAGTTAATGTCTTTGTTTTACGCTCAATCGAATTTTCTCAATTAAATATCCAAGGATACACAACAAACCCAGCTGTACATTTCTGTAAAACTTAAAAAGCTAACTTGCTGTATAATATAAATCAACGACGATGCTTTAGTTACAGAAAGAATTATTTTTATTTTTTAATATCGCATTACAATCATGGAATATAAATACATAAATGTATTTAGAAAGCTTCGATATGCCTTAGACGCTATGGATGTAACAGGGTTTTATTTTTAAAGCCACAACACAAGTGTAGTTAGCTAGCTAAAGTCTTTCGAGGGATTCAATGCTGTTGTTGTTTATGCTGCCAACTGGCTTGGCAAATCAGTCATCTCCCAGCTCTTTTTTATCATTACAATCGTCAAATAATATCGTTCTTGTAATATGTAAGGACTGAACTGCTACGGAACAAGTCAGCACTTTATTTAGAGACTAGCTAGCTACCTATCTAAGGAGCTAGCTAACTGTTAGCTAGATGAGTTTTATATCATTAGCACAGCTAGATTATTTTCATAATGATGGGAAATCCTTAGTGGAAAAGTTGTTTAGCAACGATGACATTGCTGCTGAAGAAACAAAAGTCAAAACTGGAAATTTTCAGTGTTATTTTTGAACATGGTTTGGAAGGCATGGATAGTTTTTGCATCACACACCTGGAAAAGTCTTTATGACGATGAAGAAGACTTGAAGTCAAGCATTTATCAAGATAATTTTGTTGTTGCTGTTATTGACGAGTTGTATTTGTGTCGATTGCCTAGTATTTACATTCGTGAAAGTTATGATCAAATTCTGTTACCAATAATTGCCAAGGACTTGAAGGAAATTAACAAGCACTTGAAGGAAATTAACAAGGACTTGAAGGAAATGAAAGAGAATTTGAAAAAAAACAATCAGGTGAAAAAAACAAAACTGAATTTCCAGGAGTAATTAAATATATCAAACGTTTACATCTATACGCCTCTATGGACAAAAAATAGAAACTGGAGTTCTGCAAGACATAAAATACCCCACTATCATTTAATTAGGTTAAGTCTTTATATCGATAAAAGTGCATTTCTAACATTTTGTCCAAAACTTTTTCAGACAACATTAACAAATATATCCACTTTTTACACAAAGTTTTGTATACTGAATCCTTTACCAATGATGTTTCTTCTTGTTAATGTACAGTACCGTAGGAATAGTTATATCTTTTTTATAAGCGGTCGTATTTATACTTTAATGCTTTATTTTAATGGACCCTAATTATATGCAGCATTAATTATTTCCAATATACAAATTGTGTTTTTTGTTAATTTAAAATCGTTTTTTATTGAAATGTTTTTGGATCTCAAATTACTGTACATAAACCTGAAAAGCTTTAGCATCTAGTGTAATCATTAAAGCTTCTACTCTGCCTGTTATTATTTATATATTTATTTTATGAAAACGAGGCTGTGACTGCATGTATTTAATTTTAAGAATGTGTTATGCATACTTATAGATAGTTATAAAATGATTTCTGATGGCCACATTGATATAAAAAATATATAAATATATATAAGCATATTATTTATAGAGGAGATTAGGCATAAAAACATTCTTTACGAAAAACAACTTAAAATTTTACAAATTTCTGGACAGGAGTAATGACTCACATGAAGACATTAAAGTAATAATTTTTTCATAAGACGTTTGGCCATGTGCATTTTTGAAAAATGATTTCTGTTAATTTAGCGTCTTATTAATATCCTATAAAGTTATATTGATGTTTTTAGAAACCATGTTTCAATATTTTGTTTGTTTGTGAAATGAAATGAAAGTCTTATATATATTTTCACTTATTGGAAGTTCTTAAGGTTTTCTGAAGATAATCTTTAAATTGGGGGCTTGATTAATCAATTGATTATTATTGGAACAATAAATTTCTATATATATACTGATAGTTTATCGTTGGTTAAATAACTGTGTTTATTCTTTGAAATAAGCTCAACCCATGTACATTTCTTGTAAATAATAGTTGTTAAAGGTGCAGTGACCAATTTATTATGTTGGGTTGGGTTAAGTAAGTAAATGTATTTGCCACATAACAAAAAATCGTAATAAATAACTAAAAGCAGATCAAATATATTAGAATATTATTATTAATTATTAACACAGTTTGTAAAAATAAATAAATAATCATCTATATACTAGTGTGACAAAGAATACTGAAGGGTCAATACAACCCTGTTTCCATGATATTCCCCGTAAATGGGTAAACGTTTGTGTTACATATATATAGAAATAAACTTTAGTGCGCTTGAGGGGTTGGAAATAAGTTACATATAGATATACATATGCCATTTGAATCATTATGATACATAGATTTTTGAAGCAGTGGTTATGTGTTTTCTGCCATTAGTTCGTATATCACAATATAAGGAAAATTGGTTCCATTCTTTAAATTAGACTGTGATGATATGCATTTTTCTTTCTTATTTACATGCTGGTGATGAAGCAATACCTTGTTTAACAGAAAATGCTTGTCATAATTCTAACTGGATGTTTTTTGTATTTTCTTCGATATTCCCACATTTTATTGACAAAGTTCTCACATTTTCTACAGACAGGTGATCACTTGTTTGTATATCAACACTTCAAAATATTATTTTCAATTTCTTTAGTTTTTCCAGTATTTGAATAGTACAAGACAGAGTAAAAAACAATTTTATGAGAAAGATTACAGTATGTTTATCATTTCAAAGAAAATTATTGTTAAATTGTAATAATTTTCTGGCTTAATAAACTCATGTTGTATCCATGTTCCCTGTAGCTAATTAACTTTTCAAGCTTTTTAAGGCTTTATTTATTTAATTAGTGTAATTAACATTCACCATTAGTAATTTGTTTTTATAAATATTGAACTTATTTTTGATAAATTGAAACGTGTTATTAGAAAATTAATTTGTTTTTAAATGTCACCACCCTTCTTCGCCTAGACAAGATCCGTCCAGGTAGCACTCTAGCTTAGCCCTAGCCAGGAAATCATTACACTTTCTTATGGCAACATTTTCCGTAATTATTATATTGTTAGTATATTTATTTTAAATTTAACAAAGTAATGATAAGATCTTAGTTTACTTAGGCTAGCTAAGCTCTTACTCTCGCGCAGCCAATCTAGCTAGCTAGCTATATCTGCTATATCATAATATTTTCGTGTTTACAAAGGTTGAAATATGACGGAAATAACTGCCGTAAACAACTTTTTAAAAGATGTTCTACATTTTCCACACACTTTAACCAGAAATGTTTGATCATGGCCTGTAACAAAGTTCACGAATCTTCTTCCTTCATTACTATCGCTATCAGAAACATCCAAAAGGAAAAAAGACCCTGGAAACGAGGTTGTGTGAAATATTATCTTATATGGATGATAAATATTTCATATTGTAGGTAGCCGGGTGGAGGGGAATAGGGTTAAAAGGGTTAAATAAATAGGGTTAAAAAGCAAAACGCTGTATGATGTACAAAATGTGAAAAATGTGGTAACCTGAAACGTGGACCAATCTAGTTTATCATACGTAACTGAATGAAAGCTAAATATAACATGGGAACTTGATATGGAAAGATGGTAAGATGCATATAGGAACTTCCATAAAAACTTTCGCGTGGTATGTTATTCTTTAATTAGATTTGGTGTGAGAATTACATGAATTGTGTGTATGTAACCTGTTGGTGTTATGGAATACCCTTTACCCTTTAACTATGTATCTTACTTATTCTGCAGGTATAACGTAATGCCTCACCAAGCCTCACCTTAACATTAGCTGTAGACATATATATTTCCATGGGATTAGTATTATTCCATATTCCTTAAAGCTGATCACCAAGGTTGGCCTCTTGTTCCTCAACAGTTTCTTCATACACCAAACAATGGTCAGTGCCCTTGACGAATCCTTGCAGTCCACTGATGATCTGATCCATTCTTTTGCTGATTATTTCCTGCATAGCATTCATGCAAAAGAGACATCTGGACGGAAAATACTTCCCAAAACGGGAATAGACTAGTGGCATATGCCAGCAATGTTTCTAGCTCCACATTCAGTTTTCTAAAGTCTAGGCATATTCTGATTTTCCTATTCGGTTCTGCTGGATTATCAACACACGTATTTTTTATTATGGACTAACGAAAAGTAATAAAATGCTGGCATCTTTCATTGTTTTTACATATCTTCTATGTTACAGTATTGGATGGAATGCAGATGCTAATTGAAGTTATATAGTTCATCAAAGCATCTTTATTTATGTAGTGAAGTCAAAGAAAGTTATTGCATTTTAACAGGTATCTTTAGAAAAGTAGCATAATATGTCTCCTTATGAACTTAACATAAATATTCTTCCAGAGAAAGAAAGTAAAGTATTGAAAATGGTACTTGTATTGTTCTTTGATGCGATGTCGCAGCCAAGTCGTTCTATCATGTTGTTTTTAAAGTGTAATGACATTGTATACACTCCAAAGTTGATCAGCCTTGGTAAAGGTATAGTATTTCCTGTTTATCAGTCAACATGTCAACATGTGCTTATATATTTTTCGTTACGTATATACCCTTACATGTGGTTTGGCGTAGTCAAATCCTCTACACACTTTCAGCCATTTTTTTCGATGGCTGCAATGGGTCTAATATATATAAATCAATAGGAAAAACTTTAAACAAATCCATTCCTCAGAATCTTCTGAAAGCAATTTCTTCATGTTAATATATAAAAGTATTTGTCTCGACAAGTAAATCTGAAGTTCACTTTAGATATCACTTTTTATTTCACTAGCAGTGGAGAAGATGATGATGAAGATGAATATGGTTGTTACTAGAGTAAAGGGATATTAATGTCTCACTCCCAATGCAGAGGCTAATGTATCAATGCCAAAACGACCACTTCTCATATTTCCTAGAAGCAACTCTGTATTTCTGGAATGCACCCTCCACTTAAAGAAGACTAAACGATAGCTGGGACGTCACTAAAATGACAAGTGTGAAGAACGTTTATAATATGATTCGCCTGACAATATTTATACAATAATGCTTCTACGAACAAAGGATGTGTTAAAGTATCTACGATATTGACATTGAGAACAAGAAACACAGGTCTGTATTGAGTTGATATTGCTGTACATTGAATTATTTACTGCAACTAGAAAATGTTATCGGTTTTCACTGAGTATAAGTATCTGAGCATTGTCCAAATGCTATCATATTCGTAGAAAATAAGCAAGATGCATATAATTACACACAAGTTTGCTTTAAGAAATGGTGTCATCTTAATGTCACTACAAAGATTTAAACATCTGTTTTGTTCATACTTTTCTTTATATATTTTTGTGTGTTTCCTTTGGGGTTGATATTATATTTTGTATCCAAATTTATATCTTTCAACGATAGGAGTTATTGTTGGAATTTCTGTCGTTGGAATTGGCAATAAAATATGATTAGATATTTTTCCAATCTAGAAAGAGCTAGCATCAGAGACAAAACACAATATGAATAACATTTTTTTTAAACCTAAAACTAGAACAACTTTTAATGAGTAACTTTTTTCTTCGCATTCGCATAATGCTGTATATACTACTATTATACTTAGTGAAAACTATTCTAGGACATTTTTGGTTCCCTCTGTTGTAGGTGGATAAACATTTGATAATTGTCATGGCACGTTCTCTTACATTGACAACTCAATGCAGTCCTTTGTTTCTTACTCTCATTATCAATACTATGGACGCTCTAATACTTACTTCGCTTGTAGTATGAATATATTGAAAATATTTTTAGTTGACTCTATACTTTAACCATTCTTCACACTTTTTATTCGTAGTGTCCAGATATTGTCTGGTCGTTATTCGTAGAATAGCGGAACTTGCAATTTTGAAATACAGACTTTATTCTAAGAAACTCTGGCTCTTGGGATTAGCATTCCATCTCTGTTTTTATATTTTGCCTCTTACTGTTCTCTAAAGTATGAAGTTATATCTAGGGTGAACTGCAGATTTGATTAAATATGAATTTAATGAACAATCTAATGAACTTTTAGTATACCTTTATGCAACTGAAAGTTTTTGTATAAACAAATACAATTATTCATTTCGCTAGATTAAATGGAATAATTCTGATGGTGCTTTTTAGATTGTAGATAAAGTAGTTAAGGTGGTCATGAGAATTTGTATTTTTGTAAAATTTGTCTGTTTCTATACATAGATTATTACATAATTTAACATTTATGACTAGGAAATTTAATTCTTGCTTCTTTGCTGCAATTATTTTGCTTGCTTCAATTGTAAAAGTTATGAATAAATTGGTAAGTGCTGCTTTAAACTAAAATGTGAAGATGGTACGTTGAACAGCACAGAAAACATCATCCATGTAATGTTTATAATTCTTCTCAATATGCATACGTTGTTCTGCTGTGAAGTACTTTGGTAATTCATTTGGATAAAGGTAACTGATTATTATGGAAGCATATGGTGGTGGTGTTGTAATTGTACCCATTGTTTTACCACTTATTTGATTGTATATGTTTGTGTCAAAAAACAAATTGTTGAATTTTAATATGAAATGCATAGACTCGATGATAAAGTTTTTGGTGAATAGGGAAGGAATCTGGTCATGTTTTTTATCAATCCAATACCATAGGGGCTTCCAATCCCAGCTCGTGTGATAAGCTTGTATATAGAGATTCCACATCGCAAGAGAAGAGGTTTCATGGTTCATTTATTGTTGTGGCAAATATCGAAGGAGATCCCAATCATATTTTACGTAACCCTTGGTGGTCGGTACTATCGGTTTCAAAAATGTGTTTATTAGTTTGCTTAAACGTTGTGTTGGTGATTTAGGCCTAGCAACTATTGGTCGTGATTTTAAGTCAGGTAGCTTATGAGATTCAATTGTTTTATGTTTTCTACCGCAATACAGTCCAAATGTTCTGGTATCCGTTTGGATTTTAATAGTTTTGCATTACTAAGTGTTCTTTATAATAAGTTTTGTCCAGAGGACAAAATTTGAGCCATTTCTTTAGTAGGCTTATATGATGTTTGTTACGTTTGTATGATGACATCTCGATGATCTTATGAGATATAGAGGTTTCTGGGGTATAGTGCCGTTCCAACATTTTGACTGATTATAAATTTCGTTCGGTGAAGTGTCTGGTAACACTTGTATGATAGAGAAAGAGTCATTTCTCAGGTTGTTGAGATTTACTTTCACTTTCATTATTTTTAAACTAATAATGGTATTGCAGGCGCGGATACAGGGTGTATCGAATGTATCGGCCGATACAGTTACTAGAGTCCCAAGTAGGTTTTTACTTGCT
>JANTOQ010530013.1:0-11015 GCA_027564595.1 Bythotiara depressa | reverse complement strand
TACATAGAATCCATATCTGAAGTCCGATTTTGTTAAAACCAAACTTCAAATTCCGGCCTAATATGAAAAGGTCTATTATTGAAAATATAATTTAAAATAAATTTGGTAAAGTTGATATGAT
Source organism: Bythotiara depressa (assembly GCA_027564595.1). NCBI lineage: Eukaryota > Metazoa > Cnidaria > Hydrozoa > Anthoathecata > Bythotiaridae > Bythotiara > Bythotiara depressa. The sequence continues at coordinate 10,894 of JANTOQ010530013.1, read as the reverse complement.
CTACTAGTTCCTCAATATATTATAAAGGTTTCCAATGGAAAGTTTACTATAACCAGGAGGTATGCAGTAAATAGTTAAAAGTACGATCGCCTAAAGTGGTTCTCTGCGTAGAGTGACCCAGTGGGCATATCATGGTCAAACAATGTCTTTACAACGTCGAATAAACGTTAGCGACGTTGATATAACATCGTGTGACCATGATGTGCTCACTAGGAAAATAAAACTCAATGCGCTTTCTTGAGATGTCTGATATAAGCCAGGTTGTATAGATTTCTATTTTGGCTGTGGAATGAACTGAAAATACAACTTGTCTGAGTATAGTAAAGAAAAAACATTATCCAATCAAATACATTACTTATATCCCACATTACCACAAAACAAGACAACACTATTTATTTTATCACCCTCTCTGCATCTCACTTTTGTCCCTAAATTAACAATCGAAAACAAGATTACACAATCCAAACAATGTGGTTGGTCTATTCCCATCACGTGTTGCAATTTTCGCTAAAAATAAATATTTATCCCTTTAATGAATGCGGAAAGGGATACAGAATCAAATCATTGGTAATTTCTCAGCTATTTAGTTTTTTTCCAGGGCGTTAATTATTGGGAAAATGTAAAATAAATAAACGTAGTAAAAGCTGATCAAACCCGTGGTTCCTAATAACTTATAAAGGTTTCCAATGGGAAGTTTAATACAACCACAGAGGTATACTCGTGCGTTAAAGAGTTATAAACAAGCAGAGTATTTGTATAAACTTTTAATTTTTATAATCATCTACTGTCGTCATCACAACATAGAAATAGCATGTAGTTTCTGAGAAGCTAAAGATCTGTATTTAAAATGCTCATAAAAACCTTTATGACTATTCCTCAAAATAACCTAAATAATTTTTTTATAAGCAATGTGTTGCGTAAAAGAGAGCTTAAATGAAAGCTATAAGCGATAGCTCTTACCGGTCAATAGCTCTCACCGGTCAGGAGACGGGTTACATAAGCTAGTTTTATTTAAAAACAATTGTGGAATTGGGTAATTGTGTGACGTCGATTATACAAAGCATGAAAGTTAGAATACCTACTTGCACAGATCTATTATTATATTTGTGGATGAACCAAGCTCATATATAGGGTATGTTATAAGACACGTTACATAAGCAAGGGTTATTTAAACTAGAGTTCACAGACATTTGTATCCTTTCTGTGTATCTACTTTTGCACAGTCTTCAACATAAGTCCAAACAATCGATAACAACATTCGCATGAATTGATAAAGAGAGTTCTGATTCACAGCAGCGTACATCTCATAAAGGCAAGTGGAGAGGTGTAAACATGTTTTTACGAGTAACGCAGTCCATTATAAATGTGTACTCAAGGCAATTTACAATCTCACCACTAGTGAGAAGTACCGTGAGTTTCATCCACTAGGGGCGGCGCATGTTGCTTGAAGATTGAGGGAACACAGGCCTAAATGGACACTTTTTATGCAACAAGACTTCCCCTTTGAAAATTTGTAATGCTCTAGAGTTGCTAAAATGGGCATGAAAAATGTTTTTAAATAACAGAAAATACACCTTTTCTTGTAAAAAGGGCACAAATATTCACTCTAAAAAAAGAAAGTTCACTTTTACCAAAATGATTGGAGAGACAGGTTGCTACTAAAGTTAAAATATGATTGAAAGAGAGACACTCTTCAATGAGTTATTAGTGTTACATGTAGCCTAGCCATTTTTGCGCCAAGAAAAACATCTTTGAGTCTCTTCACCCAAGTCTCGCAGCTTTTTGCCTGCCAGCACGTGACAAAACTATCACATGGTCAAAACAACACTCGTCACAGTGGAAATCCTATAGACAGATCAGTTCAGATCAACCAAGAAAACAATATTTAATCCTCATTCCCCGATTTATTGCACGATTTTCTATTTTCAACAAAATGCCAATCATCTACCACGAACGTAGACTAGATTAGTCGTTTCATTTATTATATATAAGCCAGCAGAAGAAGAGCCGGAATCAGAATTACGGCAACTTTTCTCCGTCTGCGCGTCCTCAAAAGAAACTTCTTCGTTCTTTTCCTATCTCATGCTCCGCGTATACATTACAATATTTATATATACTTCAAGAACAACGATTCTAGTCTACCACGAATGGCATAGTTTATAACCACACACAATTACACTGTCTTTATGACACGTGTAATAATTTTGGCAAAACCGCGATGAAAAGTATTTATTTGTGTTTTAAAAGGCGGAACAGGTATAAAATAGGTATTAAAGGATTAACCATAAGGATTGACATCCTGTCTTTTGTTTGAAAGCGTGCAGCGATTTTTGAAACTTTCATTATATCACTACATTTCAAATTGTTCCTCTGCGGTTAATCACATAGTATATGGCTCACGACAGTAGTGGGAAAATACGTTCAACGACGTAACAAGGGAGTACTCACAAAGTGGAGTATTTTGAAAGGTATGTTGACTTGAAATTGCAGGAAGTCACAAAACATTTAAAATCAACATCAATAATAAAGTGCTTGCTCAATACGAAGTTATAATATTGGTTGCGCAGAAGAATAAAACATTCCAAGCAGTTATAATTTTTTTTTAAATTTAAAACAAAACTTAAACAGTGTAAATAATTTTGAGGTAATTTCGCGTACTTTCACATGCCAAATTAATATAGACATTTAGAAAATTATTGCGCGGTGAAATTACATTTTCACAAAATGATTAGTTCGTGTTGCCATAACTGACAGCCTATATATTTTGTATCTTTTCTTCCCCTTTTGTCATTTCTTGTTGGTACACATACGTAAAATTTAATAGGATAATAAAATAGACTAAAAATAGACTATCAAAAATAAGAATAAAAACGGAGACAAACAAACAAATAATAAACATCGCAATACGAAAATAAAAGCAATGGTCCATGCATGGCACAAACAACGTCCTGACAACGTTGAATAAAAGTTACAGACGTTGTAATAACGTTGTTGCAACGACGTGTGACCATGATATACCCACTTGGAAATAGTTTTTTTTGTCGCGCGTCAACGTTATTAAGCGCTACTATAACCCTTTAATGAATAGCGTCCTCAAATATTTGATCATTTCTTTGCCTTTTTCCTTTTTCCAGGGGGTTAATTATTGGGAATTTAATGTAAAATAAACGAGGTAAAAGTTGATAAAAAAATTATGAAGGTTTCCAATGGGAGGTTTAATTTAACTAGGAGGTATGCTTATGCATTAAAGATATACAACTAGTAAGAATGAGATGTTTATATATAATATATATACAAGCTGTGTGTGGTCGCAATTACAGCCCTGGTGTTGTCTACACCATAACGAAAGGAATAGAAATACTTATCAACTTCGTTGCCACGACCATTCTCCCTTTCACCAACAATTATCAACAAGGTACTGGAAACAAGGTTGCGATAGTTGCTTTAGCAACGTAAACAAACGCTATGGTGTATATTTCGCTTATCAAACGTAAAAATGAATGGAAATTGGTCCAGATGGTCCGCATCCAATCAGGAATATTTCCGCCGCAATAGTGTTCCAGCGTGTAAAAATCACACAAAGCAAAATTGAAAATTTATTTTTATTTTTTCTTGCAGAGTAAAAAAAATTATTCAGTAGAAACGTACAACAGATCTTTGTAGAAGCCGAATTATTTTATTTTTCACATCTGGTTCCAAACGGTCGTTAAGGAGACAGGGCGATATTAGTCAATTAAAAAAACAAAAACATTTTCACAGTTCTAGTACAAATATATTTAAAAGATCGGAATTAGTGGTAAGGAATTAGAGTTTTTCTGTTTCCTTATTAAGGTCATTGATAACATTTTAGCGCGTGTGTTACACGTGGATTATTCTGCTTTTAATTCCCGCTATTTAATAGCTTGTTGCCTGAACGTGTTTGCAAACGATCATCTCCGTTACAACGTCCTTATGTTAAACGTGTTTGCAAACGATCATCTCCGTAATAACATACTTATGTTATGCAACGTTTAATGATTAGTACTCTTATCAAAAGATACCGTGAACTAGCGGATATGACATTAATTTAACGAGGAACCGGGGGCCCGTATCAGCTTTCACCACATATATTTTACAATATATTTCCAATATTTAACCCCCTGGAAAAAGCAAAATTGTAAAGAAATGTCTAATTATTTGATTATTTTCCGGGGACATTATGCATTAAAGGGTAAACCTTAAATTACCCATTTATTTGTTATTTGACATTTTAAGAGGAGTTAGTTATTGGGAATATGAGAAATTAGAAGTTTGCAAAATATGATAAAACCTTGTTCATAAATTATAAAGACTTTGTATGAGACGCTTACGAATGCCAGGAGGTATGCCTGTGTACACACCATAATACGATATAGCGTTATTAGGTTCGTAAGTCGAAATTTTTAAATTACAAAGCGCTGGTTTCGTAAGTCGAAATTTTTATATTACAAAGATAATCAATTGAAGGAATTCTTTACAAAATTTCTCAATTACAAATCAAGGATCGGTCTTGTGTCAACTCATGACCTTTACGAACGGAAACATTGTCGTCATTAAATAAATAAATATATTTAACTCAATGTGTCCATTAATAACATTTGTGAGTTTTTAAAAAGGTAAGCTTTGTTCACAAGCAGAACCTTGGATGGCATTCAGAGCAGCATTAAAAAGCACAAATAATTTTTGAACGAATAGATCGATCGACCTTGCGCATGCTGCTGTAAGGAAGGAGCATCCTAAGCGTTTTTTTCGGCTATATCGCTTAACCTTTTAATGCAGTGTCCCTGGAAAAGAATCAAATGATTGGTCATTTCTAGCTATTTTGCTTTTTCCAGGGGGTTAATTATTAGGAATATAATGTAAAATAAATTTGGTAAAAGCTTATAAGACCCCATGTTCCTCATTAAATTATAAAGATTTCCAATGGGAAGTTTAATATAACCAGGAGGCATGCTTATGTAATAAAGGGTTGGTAATAGATGCTTTTAGAAAAGACATCCTAGCATGGAAATGTTAATCCTTTTAATTACACGCACACCCGTATTTATAATAATCTTCCTATTGGAAACCTTTATAACTTTATGTGGAACCAGGGGGTCTTGTCAGCATTTACCAAAATTATTTTACATAATTATTTCCAATAATTAACTGCCTGGAAAAAGCAAAATAATAAATAGATAACTAAGGATTTGATTCCCTTCATGGACACTAGCATTAAAAGTTTTACATACAAACAACTGTACGGCCGCCATTTTTTTTATTAACCACTACAAATAAACACACAAAGCATTCATAGAAAAATATTATTTTTTGCAACTTACTGAAACACGATATTTTACAGAATGTCTTTTTAATATTTACAACAAATATCTACTTTGCTTTGATACCTCTATAAATTATTCTTCTGGTCCTCAAAATGCACACATAAAAAAAGAAGAGAGGAGTTCCATATTTATAATTTATATACAATTTATATACAACAATTAAAAATAGTAAAACAAACCGCACTTTTTGAATTCTATGAAAATACACACATTTCTACACGTAATTTGCACAACAAAAATGGCAAGAAAATATTTTAGTGTTTATACCACAATTTCTACCCTCGTCCTTCTTCCTTCGTGTCTTTCACCTATTTTTACACGACAAAGTATTATGGGAGTAAGAAAATTTATATCTGATCTGATTGAAATTCATAAGCCGGATTTCCACTTGTTGAAATATTTACATGGACAGAAAGTTTTCCAAGTTTGGCATTAAAAAAAATTGAAAATTTTCAACTTTTTAAATTTCTGCCTCAGGAAAATTTCTTTTAACCAATCACAATCGTTCAATTTACAATCCGTGGAAAATTTTCAGTAAGTGGAAATCCGGTTATAGTCGATGCTCATATTACACCGATAATTTACACTATGAGATGAGCGAGGGCCGTCGTTTCTACTTGCAGGGATTTTTTTTTAAGACAAGAAGGTGTAGGAAGCAAGAGTAAACTCCCCCATAAATAACTATTATAACATGACTAAAACAAGATATTCACCATGGTCGCCAAACGTTATCCGATTTCGTAATATCGACAGCAATATTTTTTACCGGGTAACCATATTCTAAAGTCTGATGACGTGTTAATGTATTGTGTCGAAGAGCAGGTTTTACCAACGCTATCGGCGATTGAGAGTGAAATTTATTCCGGTTAACAATAGCAAAATGTTCGGTCGTACTCATGACGACACTATTAGTCGGTGTTACCATAGGAACAACGAGTCGACTCGTTGCAACCATCTGCCGTGTTGTTGGATCAAATATTGTTGATATGCATGTTTTCACGGGAGAACCGGTAGGGCTAGGTATAGGGCTTCTTGAAGAGCAACCACTGAAGGAACCAACGCTTGGAGTTGGACTAGGAGGAGGCGAAGAAAGTTTTTCGTCAGACCGACAGTGCGACGTTGTTAAATTTGATAAAATCCTACATTTAACGGAGTTATCGATGTCCATGGTCATAATATTTTGGTATATCTCTTTGCTACATTCACTATAACCGGCTCGATAAATGGATGCATAATCCTCTAAAGAGACAAATAAATAGTTCCGATTAGTTCAACGTCCTGTTTCAATATATCGACTTTTACATACAGACATCTTAACATTGATTTAGTATATACCGTTATATAAAACTGCGAACAAAAAAAATCCCATTTCACTATTATGTATTCTGTGACGTCAAACAATGGGGTTTTAAAGATATTGTATACCCAAAATTATTTTCCCATGCCTTTTACATCTATAAATCTATAAACGTTGTCACTTAACATATCAACACTCATTCATGAAAGTCTCCCATAGTTTTAAGTTTTCTATAGAAAAATTGTTCTATTTTACTCATTACAAATTCATTCACAGATTCTAGCAGCGATGTGTAACGATTGTATTGTATTAGATCGTGTGAAATTAAGGACTATGTCGTTCACATATATCAGTTGTAAAAATAATTTATTTTTTATCACGTCAATGTTAAAAGTCTATGATTGCATTCATGAAAACTTGACAAGGATGTTAAACGCTGCTTTGGCGCTATATATAAAATCTACGCAATCAAGTCGCAGTCGAAAGATCGTGTTGATAAAAAAAAAGCTTGGGAAAATTCAGAGTATCAAAAGTAGTTATATTACAAATAAAACAATGTGGAGGAAGTAACTTAAATGTATGACTCATGTGATAAAAAGTGTCGTGGGGTATAAGGGAAAATTTTTACTACAAAATGTAAAAGCAATATCTCTGTTACACGAAATTAACGCGCACTCCAAAATGTATTATAACATAATCCCAACATTTTCAGAACCAAAACTTAATTTATACCCGCGTTAATTTTGGACGTGTAAATAAATAAGAGTACGTGTTGCGTTCGTACAGTAAGGTATTTAAATCACTACAATATAAAAATATTAATTAATTAATTAATTAATTAATAATAATAATAATAATAATAACAAAAATGTTTATTTACCTTTTTTATTTTCGAAACGTTGTCCTTTCAAAAACTGAACGGTCATATCCAGAATATCCACTTTCTCCATTTTCGTAAATTTCGACACCTGTGAGAGAAATTGAATTATTTAATTAATAATTTAAACATATTTTTTCTTCTGAATGATTTACTTTGTAAAACCACAATGGAAGACGAACGTGATAGAGAAAACAATTATCCAGATGTGAGGAAAACGGCCAGTTGGAATAAACTAGCGCATTTTTTCTTATACCTGTGCCGTCTTGAAAACGGAAAATTTATTTTATGTTGTTGCATATCCTGCAGAAAAGTTTAAATACCCCTAAAGCTCAGAATATAACACAAACAAAACAGTAATTTATAGAAATCATGATTTATGACAGTTAAAATAAAACGGCAACACTTACGTCTTTATTTAGGGACGATAAAACCAAGTGTTTCAAGTCACCCAAACTATCATTAATGCGGGCTCGTCTCTTCCGCTCCAGTAGAGGTTTGTTAGCCTAAAAATAAAGATGAACATATAAATTTGAAAACACATGACACGCGCATGATGCACGCGCATGATGCACGCGCATGATACGTGACGCACGATTGGTGTTTATTTGTTGTTCGCGTTCGATAACTAAAGGAATCTTACCCCCTTCCCTTCCTTCCACCAACCCTCTCTCCACACCACCCATATATTATAAAAATAAGCACATAAAAACTGCAGAGCCCTTGCTAAAATATTTAATTGAAGTTAATAAAAAACACCTACCCTTCGCTTTTCCTTCAGGGGATGTCGTTCAACTACTAAATCTGACGTCATTGTTATTATATTTAAAGTTCTTTTATGTCGCTTCCCCCACTTTTTTAATTCCTCCGATGTTCCACTGAGATCCCTCTGCACTGTACAAGCAGTCCGGGTGAAATAAACTCTTGTCTCAACGTCTTGTTACTTAAGATCTGGGTAGCTAAACAGGCGCGTGCCCACTAGAGCCAAATCTATTGTTTTATCGTGGGAAAGAATGTGCTATTTAAACTGAATAAGATAGTTATCGTTTATCATTTCATGAAACACCGTGAGAATGTAAGATTCTGATTGGTTAAAAATGATATCGGCGCGTGCTGCTTTACTCTATTATTATCATAACAATCAAGAATACTGTGGGAACGCTATCATTTGATTGGTCAGTTTCGCACAACTTCTATTACGTTATAAAAGATCACAGACATCTCGGAACAATAGCTTAAAATTGTAAACAATATTCGGCTGAGTTTTTTTTTTAAATATGTAAAGTTAATATGTTTCAGCGGAATGAATTACGTTTATTATTTATCTTGAATCAAGTGCTTTATTTTGGATCAATCGCCGTTGTTTCTATTAGTGGATTGAGAGTCATTTCAAACTATTTTTCTCATAACCATGGATAGTTAATAGAACTTACGGGGGTAATTACGGCTCATATAAATGTGACATTAAATAGCGATTAGGGTCGGCAGACCTAACACATTTTCTCGTGTAAAAAGACCGGGGAATAAATCATATAATAGCTCGTGCCGCAACAATTTTTAACGAAGTGAAAAAAAACGTAGTCTTTTGGTATAGTGGTTGCACGAAAATCATAATTTTATATTACCCCCGATATCATAGTGCATATATTCTTTTCTAGGTGTATGGATAGCATAAGAATATTTTCTTTTTTTTTCTGCTGAAAGGCTACCCTGTATAAATATTCAAAAATAAATAAATTTTCACGATCACTTTTTCTCAACAACATTACAGAAGACTTTGATACCAATACAAAATAACCCCCTGAAAAGTTCCCAAGTTTTACGTGTTTTTTAAAACGGATAATGAAAATCAGGGGGATTGATCTGGATCTTAAATCTGGATTACCGTCACTTAAAAATGGAGGAAGTAATTTGAAGCTAAGTAAGAATTAAAACTATTTATAATCTTCTCAACATATCGGGAAAACCAAATTCACGCCTCCCCGATTTTATTTTTTTCTCACGAGTCAAAAGCGGATCTCTTCAAGAGATCTTTAAAAATACAGGTCAAGCCTAGTCTTGTCTATAGTAAACTAGAATCGTCGTTCTTGAAGTATATATAAATATTGTAATGTGAATGCGGAGCATGTCTATAGCTGCAGTTATAGAGAAAGATTTTAAGACATGTAACCTATTTTTAAAAAATCGCGCGTAAAAATAAAATGGACGAACAGTTATTGCCCCTAATGTAAAAGAGGGAGAGAGGAGAGAGGAATATATATTTTTTCTGTCTAAGCACGTCATATATATTCTAGACGCAATCCATTTTTGATCAAAATCATTTACCTTTCAGCAACACCACAAGAAAGGATTAAAACTCCCTTATAGATATAGTCCTGCAAAATACACATTATTCCAACAACTTAAAGAAAACAGACTACAAGTTAAAACTCAGAATGTCTATGAAGAAAACGAAGGAAGGATTTCCCGTTTTATAGATTCTGTTTATAAAAAGAGTCACGACACTGGTGTTAAATTTCACGAAACAACAGACAACTTAAACACTCTCACCCTGAGAGATTTGCTAATTATTTCCCGGGGGTAAGCAATGTAAAGAAAATAATTAATAATGGTACTTAGTACCACCTCAGTAACTTACATTACCTAACGTGCATCAAATAAATGTAGAAATGAAATCATTCAGTGTATTCTGTTACAGGATACGCGTTTGAATGGATAATTTTGATAAAATATCACCTAACATCCTTGAGAAGAAGTAACGTTTAATATCTCTTTGATCATTTATTCTAAATATAACCCGGATTTTATAAAAATAACAGTTCATCTTTTAATACCGTGTTATCAATGGACGTAACAGGTGGTACGTTCGGAACACATAAGTTTTCCCATGATTTTTAAACAATAAACACCAAATGTTGAAATAACATTGATGGGAAAATCTAAGTTAAAACAAGAAAATGATTTCATTCGCGCTAGGTTCCTTTCTCACAATTGAGCTGAATTAATAAAAAGAAATAGGAAGTTATTTGACATGCGTGCTTTATGGTGGTCATAATACATTGGAACAACACGCCAAAACTACTAAATTAAATTTGGTAATTTTGGCGCGTTGTTCCAATGAGTGTTCCACAGGTTTTGCGAAAGTGTTCAAATATATATAGAGAGAAAATTATAACCTTTTTCTGTTTACGAATGACTTAAGATGCACGGGTCTCTCAAGATGCACGCTTGCCACTGCATGTTTGTAACTTAGGAAATGTTACACTTACTGTGGATTCTTATAACGGCAAACACACACATTTAGCCATTTTAGCGCGTTATGACTTCATGAAATGCACAGGAAATTGAAGTAAGTCCAATTTGCGATGGCTTTCATGA
>JANTOQ010529902.1:0-11015 GCA_027564595.1 Bythotiara depressa | reverse complement strand
ATACAATGCATAAGCACCAACCTCGTCCCCAGGGCGGCTTTCTCTTTTTGATATTGGGAAGGCGCCTTCCCAATATCAAAAAGAGAAAGAAGCGCTGGGGACGAGGTTGCATAAGCACACTACCTGTTTATATTAAACTTCTCGCATTGGAAACCATTATAATTTTATGAGGAACCAAAACGGTTTCTTATTAGCTTTTTCCAAATTTATTTTACATTATATTACCAATAATTAACCCCCTGGAAGAAGAGAATAGCAAAGAAGTGATTTGATTTCTTTCCAGAGACACTGTGCATTAAAAGGGATATAAGGAGACACTCTGCATTAAAGGGATATAAGGCAAGCGTACGGAATAGGGTTCGAGAGAAATTGAGAGTTATTCGAACAATTTTCGGAATTCCGTGAATATAGATAACCATAAAACTGTGGCCCGGATTAAAGGAAAAGCTGTGGAGCTGTGGCATAGTGGTTGAACTTGCAATCCAAGGGTTACGGGTTCGGCTCCCATTCACGTTATAGTGCGGATGATCACCTCTTCGCAAGAACCATAGGCCATGTTTATATGTTTGTATGCGCCACAAGTGATGCCTATAATGCAATATGCGAATGTGCTCCTGTGGTGCAGTGTTATGTAATGTACATGGCTGTGTAGCTCTCTGAACTGAAAGATTAAGTAAAAAACATAAAACATTTTCTGATTGTTGAATGGGCATGCATACGTATTTTTTGACGAGGAATTTTCGACTTTAATTCATGTTTCGTACAAATAATAAATTGAGAATCTTATATAAAAAATTTAATTAGGCAATTTCCCAATCTCGTTTACAGGGCAGTGGGACTTTTTTCCTTTTTGATATAACTGAATTTGAAAGATATAAAAAAGGCCCTGGGTACGAGGTTGGCAATTTCCAGAAAGGTCTAATTCCTCGTCAGAAATCAAGAAAAAAGTTTAATTTCAAAACAGTAACTATGAATCTTTTCGTTACTTGTGGCTACGGTGAATCTTTCTAAATTTCTATTAAATACACGTTTCTTTACCAGCAATACCTCACAAGCAACGCCAGGCTGGATTTATCCAAAAAATTAACTAACTGCTTAGCAATACCCCAGCCCCGTTGTCAAAAGCTGCGACAAAATTTTCCCCAGAGGAATATCAATTGTGACAGAATTACTCTTTGACTAATTTTAACATCGAAATATAAGAAAAATGACTACACGTCACAGTTTTAAAGAAAAATCGAATAATCGTCAACAGTTTTCGAATTCCGTTTAAATAAGCAACGTCAGCATAGAACACGCTAAAAATAAGAAACACCGAGGCTCAAGGGAAAAAAATTGCATTACTTATCAAAAGACATGTTTTCGTGCAAAACAATATTTCTTTATAGATGTGAACGTTTTGATGCCTATCATACATCATACAGCCTAACATTTCAACAAAATATTTCAGCTACTTTGACTCATCTTTTTATTTTAAAAGAATTTTATTTATATAATGTCATTTCCGAAAGATCTATTTAAATTTTTGACGCCCATAGGAAACCTGTATATGATGCTACAATACAGAATTATTACATTTTTTATGCTATTATAGATTATTATAGAGTTTCCGCGCTGTTTGTACTATATATGTATACTAATACAGTATATACAGTATACTCTCGATAAGTGAAACCCTCAAGGGGGATAAAAAAAAGTGTTTCACTTAGTGAAAGTTTCACTTAAGCGGAGCAATTTAGGGAAATTGATATAGCAAGGGGAATGAAAAAATCGTTTCACTTATCCGGGGTTTCACTTATCGAGAGTATACTGTATATAGAAACCGCGTAGGATCGTCCGTGTCACTATAATTTATCGAAAAACATCCGAAATTGTCCTTATTTCACTGATTAACATATTATATGACGTCACAAAGGCCTCAAATGGACCAATTAGGTGGATAGCGAGTCATCTCCCGTTGTTCAACCGTGCTGCATAGCCACGGTTACTTCTCTACCAAAGTACCTAAGATCCTTAAGACTTTTTTCTTGGGGGGGAGTGTTTCACTTAGTGAAACACACCGGTCCTCAATTCCAAGGACAATCCTGGTGCAGTGCAACCAGAAAAGTCCAAGGACAGGAAGTGCTTTCCGGTGTGAAACTCTCAAGGCAGGCTAGAATGCCTCTCTGACTCGCCTACCAGCATGAAGCTCCCCGAATATAAACGGGGTGCGACATGTTCTCCGGCAAAGTCACCATTGGATCAGAAAATAAAAATAAAATAGTTACTCTTGATCTTAGCCATTAGGCCGAGAAGCGTTACTTTCTAGTCATTTTTTATATTTTTGGAGAAGCACCCGGTTTCAAATCCAATAGACGTGTGCAATCCTGCAGCAGAGCAAACAGGAGTCTAATGGAAAAGAAGTGCAATCAGTGTGCAACTCCCGAAGAAGGCTAAAAAAAATGCCTCTCCGATTCGCCTGTTACCAGCATGAAGCTCCCAGTATATAGGTCGCAACATGTTCACCGGAAAAATAGACAATGGACCAGAGGTGTGCAAAGTGCAATGCACACATAGTCATAACCACTAAGCCTATAAGCGAAGCAAAAAACAAAAACTGCCCCTCAGCTTATGACCATTGGATCAGAGGTGTAAAAATTAAAAAAGCTACACTTGATCTTGGCCTATGGCCGAGAAGCGTTACTTTCTAGTCGTTTTATTTATTTATTTAATTTTCTGGAGTGGCAACTGGTTTCAAATCCATACATACTTGTGCAATTCTGTGGTAGAACCTATCAGGAGTCTAATGGAAAGAAGTGCGATCGGCATGCAACCCCCGAAGAAGGCTAAAATGCCTCTCCGATTCGCCTGTTACCAGCATAAAGCTCCAAGTATAAAGGTCGCAACATGTTCTTGGGAAAAGTGGACATTGGACCAGAGGTATGCTAAGTGCAATGCATACGTAGGCATAACCACTAAACCTAGAAGCGAAGCAAAAAACAAAAACTGCCCCTCAGCTTATGACCATTGGATCAGAGGTGTAAAAAAAACAAAGCTACACTTGATCTTAGCCACTAGGCCGAGAAGCGATTTACTTTCCAGTCATTGATAAACTGGGAAAGCAAACTGGAAAAGTTTAATTCCTTTCGTGTTATATCTATGAACACTTTCGTAGCAGTTGTGGAATTTGATTTATGTATTTTTGGCGCTTTGTTCCAATATAATATGACCAGCATTATGTAGATGTTAAAAAGTTATTATTTTGATTATTTTTGTAAAAGTAATTACCAGAAGATGATGGTAATACCTTATCGTGCTTGAGGCTACCATATTAGGAAAGGGGGAACTTTGGTCTTTAAAATTTGTTAAGAAAAAATGTTTAGAACTATAAGCTCGTTAAATGTTTAAAAGGACATCTATTTGGAAATATTACTGTGAAATAGGAAAGCTAATTAACTATTTTAAAAAGTTCGTTAAATTAAAACTGAAGTGGAAAATATCATTTAGACTAAAAACCAACAAGAAGCGCTAACGACCAGGATGAGCTAGAGAGGAAATTTCTTGCTTTTACATGTTTGACTGTTAAAAATATCTGTAAATTTATCTCGCTAAGTTTGAAGCGTGTACAAGTATTTGAAGGTACCTTTCTGAAGAAACCTCTGGGGAGGTTTTCCAAATATTTCCAAAAGCTTCCAACGAATGATGTAAGTAATGGTTCTTACTTGTTGCGTATTTTAAACTTTAATAGCTGTATGAAGCAATCACCGCCGGTCCAAGTCAAGGTGGTGACCCTCTCCATTGAGTCCTTTTCTTCTCAAAAACAATATTATAATGATTTTTTGTATTAGTTAACAACATATACTCCTAGTCTTAAACTTCGGAAAAATTTTAAATGTCATAATTATATGCATAATTAATTAGGTAAAAAGGGTCAGAAAAGGGAAAATGACATTAACAAGAATAACTTGAAATTTTCTCTGTGGCTTCATCTGAACCTAAGGCATGTGTCGAGTTAAAAAAACATCGGCTTTTTTATTTAAGGCATTGTTTTCACAATGCAAGTTTTACAATAGCGACTTCAAATAATACACGGGACAGTTACCTGGACAATTTGTGACGTCATAAGAAAATTTTTTTAATTTTTTAACTTTTAACTTTTAATTTTAACTTGGCACAGTTATTTACGGATATTGGATTGTTTGTTAACTGAAAATAGTTTTCTTTTCATGTTTTCCATCTTTCTATCTTTACCTACCGCGCACACAACTAATACTGTATACGAGAATATTTCTAGTTTTATTGATGTATTTCTCCCTTATATAACAGAAACCATCAAGTCTTAAAGGAATTGTCCAATAAGAAAAAAGTTCGTTTTAAAGTGCTTAAAATATTTAATAGAGAACAATTTTATTTTGCGAGAAAATCTTATACAGTTCTTACGGTTTAAAAATCAAACCTTAATAAAAGTATCGAATGTTTACTTATTCGAATACTTGACCAAATCGAATGTGGGAATACATTTGAAATATACTTCATCCTCTAAAAGTGTGTCTAAAGAAATCCAAGCTTTTGACAATAAAAGAACAATTTCAAGCATTGCAAGAAATGAAAGAAAATGATGAAGAATATTCAAAGTGCTGGATGTGGTCATCAAGGTCATGCAATTGGATTAATTGAACCCTTTTCCCAGTACCTGAATATACTCTAGAATTATCCTAATTTCGCGCACCCTGATTAGAACAAAAAATATTTTGTATTACTAAAGGAATTAGGTAGGCAAGTCTACCATTAAATATTGAATTTTCCAGGGGTATATTAGTACGTACAGGGTGCCCGCTCACCCTTTAATATTTTAGGCCCTTGAAAAGGCCTTGGGTTTCTGGGAAAGAAATTGAATAAACCTTGAATTTTAATGAATGCCTAATATATTTTTTAGTGAATGTGTACTTCTTTGTGTTCCAGTGGATACATCATGGTCACACGACGTTGCAATGACGTTACAACAACGTCTGTAACGTTTCTTCAACGTTGTTTGACCATGATGTGCCAACTGGGGTGTTACATGGTTTCTATAACTTCAACAGCCTGTAAGTAAGGATGTTTCAAATTTTATATTTTTATATTTGTCTTATAACGTCTCCTTTAAACGTTATCATACATTAGGTCTATTGACGGTTTCCCTTAAAAAGAACTTGTGTAAAATTATCTGCTGAAAATCGTATGTTTTCAGTTGCAGTATTCTAGAAAGACAATAAATAATATGTAGCAAAATTATAGAATCGGGCTTTGCATTCAAAATACTTTTAAGTTATCAAAAGTGAGAAATTGTGGGCTTATATTAAAAATTTCGATGTATAATTTAGAGAACTGTTTTATTTGAATTTTAACAATATCGTATTCCCTTGAATAACCGCATCCCCTTAAATAACCGCCCCCTCAAATAAGCGCCCCTCAAATAAGCACCCCCTCAAATAAGCGCCCCTCAAATAAGCACCCCATCAAATAAGCACCCCATCAAATAAGCACCCCATCAAATAGGCGCCCCATCAAATAAGCACCCCATCAAATAAGCACCCCATCAAATAAGCACCTCATCAAATAAGCACCCCATCAAATAAGCGCCCCATCAAATAAGCACCCCATCAAATAAGCACCCCATCAAATAAGCGCCCCATCAAATAAGCACCCCATCAAATAAGCACCCCATCAAATAAGCGCCCCATCAAATAAGCACCCCATCAAATAAGCGCCCCATCAAGTCCTATATTTAAATAACCGCCCCCTCAAATAAGCACCCCATCAAGTCCTAATTTTAAATAAGCGCCCCTTGAATAAGCGCAAAAGGTACGGACTTTATAAAAAGACAAACTTTTTTCCTCTTAAATTCAGTTACATTAACTTCCATATATGTATACTTGAGGGTGCCTTGCATAGCTCTTTATAAAGTATTTTCCCGTTGTGCAGAATCGTTAAATATCTTACTCAGCAGATGCCTGTAGATCCATAACGAAGCTACAAACCCTACTTTTGATATTCAGGTATAACTTCGACTAAAAATTAGAGTGAGATTTTTGTAAAGTTTTTGGAAATCTTAAGTTGAACCTTATTCATGTTGTGAAGAAATACCTTAAGAGCGTTCTGTTACGCGGCTGTGATTGGAGAAGTGCTTCCTGGTTTTCATGGCATTATTAACGCAGGTAAGATTTCTTACTATATACCGGGTATATTTAGAGATAGTCCAGAAAATATAAGTTTTCACAAGGCGATTTATATTAAGTTGTAATTTCTTATTCCCCCCGCTCTTCTTCAAAGCTGGCCACTGGAATGTCCGCGTGTTTCTAAATACCGTAACCACTAAAAATACAGAATTAATAAGCGCCCCGGGGCGGTAAATGCGGTTTACATGTACAATTATATAGATTTTGTTGTTTCTTTTTATAATTAATTTCTCCCGTGAACTGCTATTGCAAGTACTCAGCGTTCTCAAATTCTTGCAGTGTTCTTATTCTTAAAAGGCAGAATATTAAAATAGTATCAACTATGGTAGGTAGTCCATTATGCTAAATAGTAGTACACTATAAAAATCATATATCATATATCATTTTTTATTTTTGTTTCTCAAACTACTTTTACCTGAATCAGAATTAAAACCTTAATACGGTCAATACACAGCTTGGTAACTTAAATTAAATACAAAATGCAAAAGATTGCACCACACACTTTGCAACGTGGTTTATATTACTTAAAAAAAGTTTTGATGGGGTAATTTCAATATGATTGCATTGCGATTTTTGTAAACATGCTCTTTAAGACACTACTCTAATCTCTAAGAACGAAGTACAGTCAATTACGTTAATGAGTCAATAACATTAACGAGTCAATTATGTTGATGATTATGACGAATAACCTGTGTAGAATATCTCATTTTTATAGTCCATCAATTAATTTTTATAGACCCAGCAATTAATTTTTATCGATTTCGGTAATAAATATCATGTCATTCATCTGCAATGCCAAAGGTCACATTTTTGTCTCTAGGCCGGCCTAAAGGCAAAACCAGAAGAAAAGCATCCTTGAAAATGAAAGAATATCCTTGGAAAGTTAAATTTAATTTATTTTGATAAATGGGGTGGCCACCCTGCTGTAGCATCATTTTTATTACTTTTTCCAGGGGTTCTTTGACAACATTCTTGGATTGTATAAAAAGTTGTTAAAGTTATTTTCTATGAAACGTCCGCGTGGTAAGTTGTTACTGTGATTATATTTCCAGGAATCATACTATGCATTTCAAGCAACCTCGTTCCCAGGGACTTTTTTCCTTTTTGATGTTTCTGACAGCGGAAGAAACATCAAAAAGGAAAAAAGTCCCTGGGAACGAGGTTGCATTTCAAGAACATTGCGTTCAGGCCTCCTACTACAATCCTAAAATTATTAGGCATAGTGCGTGCCATGTTGTCCAAAATTTGCATCCCGCAATTGATGCGAAAGTGTCCACAGAAATAAATTAAATAAACAAAAATATTACTTTTTCAACTTAGCTGTGCCTTAGGATGGGAGGATTTTAATTCTTTAGTGCTAAGCACGCATACCTCCTGGTTGTATTAAATTTCCCATTGGAAACTTTTTATAGTATGATGCGGAACCAGGAGGTCTTATCACCTTTTACCAAATATATTTACAATAATTAACCCCCTGGAAAAAAGAAAATAACAAAGAAATGCCCAACGATTTGATTTCTTTCCGGGGACATTGTGCATTAAAGAGTTAAGGACTTTGGTATGGAAGTCATAGTGGTTGTTCAGCATGGAAATAATCAATCAATAAATGTGAAGATCTGATACTTCACAGCTTCCTATTTTTATATTTTTTATTTTCTTATAATGACAGGAATGTAATTCGACTAGGGATTCTCCTCCACTCTGCAGGCTAATTACACATTTAAAAATATGAAAGAAAATTACAAGAGTTTGAATGAAAAAAGTGAAAATATTTTTATCAACTGTCTTAGACATAATACATAGGCAAATAGACATCATAATAGTATTCCACAACTGGCGCGAAAATACTCAAGACTATAAGAAGTCAGGAAGTTCAACTTTTTCAGCTAAACTTACGACTCAACAAGACACGTATCTCGCTTGCCTAGGCTAATGACGGAATGTAATTATGCAGTTTTGCGACCTCCTGAAACACACATGTAAGTGAATTAAGGGCACCTTCCGAAAATAACAATGGTAGGTGTGACCACGTCTTCCGATAACCCCATTCTTGTTTTCTGGACACTTAAAGAAAAGGGAGTAATCACAAATGAAGCGTCTAGAGTTGTAGAATTACAGAAAGTTACATATTATGGACGTTGAGCATGATACAAGTTAAAATAGTTTCTAGTTAAAATGACAAAAATTACATTAAATTCATCGAGTGTTTACAGTAAAATAATTATTTCGTGTTTTGCTCTGGTCAGAACTCTGTTAATTAACTATTTTGGTTCACGCCCAACGATGGAGTTCTGATGTTTCTGATTATAACAGGGTTGCCACAGAAACCTGGAAAAACCCTGTTTTTATGGAAAACTCAAGGAAAAACTGGAAAACTCAGGGAATTTCTGAATGGTTTTTACATACTCAGGGAAAACTTTTTAATTTTTGTTTTAAAGATTTTATGTTAGTTATTTATAACAATTTCTTTCTTATTAGAGATGTTAGAATTAGAAAAAAACTTTAGTAATGTACAAAATGCTCGTGTATTACACAACATTCAAGTTTAATATAGATTTTTAGGCATATGTCATGGTGTAGTTTGCTCATAAAATAGGTTTTTGCTAAAATCAGGGAAACCCCAGGAAAAAATATCTCGCGAACTCAGGGAAAAACTTGAACAAATCAGGGAAAACTCAGGGGAAAAACAATTGAAAATTCTGTAGCGACCCTCTTATATATTTTATCAAAATACACTGTCAACAAACTTTAAATATTAAATAAATAAATAAATAAATAAACAAGCAAACAAACAAACAAACAAACAAACAAACAAACAAACAAACAAACAAACAAACAAATAAATAAATATATAAATAAAATAAATAAATAAAAACAAACAAACAAATAAAGCAAAGTAAAATAAATATAAGTAGTAATCTTGGTTAAAATATCAGTACAAGGTGCCAAAATCACCAATATAGCATTCTATAAACGATACGAAAGTATCAAAAGATAGTGAGACAAAATTATAAACTTTAAGTCACCTCAGAATTGTTCCATTTAGAGACATTGTGATGTCATCAAACGCACTGGTTATTGAAGTAAGGACACTTTCTGCGGCTCTTCAACATTTAGCATGTGTGGTCTATGAGAGATTCTCGCTATTCAACACAAAATGGTTTAAACACGAATGAGACCCAAAACCAAAAAAGAACCAATATGTTATGACCTTGTCTAAGATTTATATTTCTGTAAAAGTATATGACACGTAATGACTATTATCAATCCTCGTTGGCTTTAATAAAAAATTATCCAACCTCGTACCCAGAGCCTTTTTCCTTTTTTGAAAGAGAAAGAGACACGGGTATGAGGTTGAGAATGACCAAAACCTGAACTTTTTGAACACCAGACTCTTTGAACTATTTTCTGGGTACATTCTAGAATCTGAGGTTTTGCTACCTCACGCTCCTCCGCAGATAACATTCAACAGTTAACACTTTAATACATAAGCATACCTCCTGGTTAGATTAAACTTTCCACTGAAAACCTTTATAATTTTATGAGGAACCAGGATGTCTTATCAACTTTTACCAAATTTATTCCACATTATATTTTCAATAATTAACCCCCTGGAAAAGCAAAATAGCAAAGAAATGACCAATGATTTGATTCCTTTCCGGGAACCCTATGCATTATAGGGTTCAACAAAACTATCGTTTCTATACGTCTACACAGTACCATTATCATGACCGCCATTATAAGAAAATCACCGAATCATCTATTGACAGGCAGTATTAAAACAATGAAAGCTTTGAAGTACTTGTGTAAGGTTGATGAGAAGTAACGCTCATTTGTGCATCCAAAAATAGAGAGTAGTGTAATGTGAACACAAGCCTTATAAATGTTCTTGTACTCAAGAGATTAACTGTCGTATAGTGAAGTGTTATAGCGTTCCACATTAGCGCTCTATTTATGTCTACTGCTTCGTGTAACAGAGGGTATAAATACAGCTATTGTGTTAGATGGCAATCAGAAAAAACATCGAAGTTCAGCGCATCAGACGTGTTTTGAAATTTTTAACAATTTATTCGTTTTGATTTTGGTTTGATTTTATCAAATTTATTTTACAGGAGTTTGTAGTTTAAATATTGCGTTCGAAGAAGCAGTTACTGCAACTTTCACGAAATAAGTAGCTAGTCGTAGATAGCAGAATGAAAGACTTTAATAAGGTAAATTATTGTACTTTTTTATATTTTTGGGACTGTAATATAGTGATAGCGGGGAGAGAGAGAGAGAGAGAGAGAGAGAGAGAGGGGGGGTGCATTTATAACCCAATTAACACTGGGAAAATTCGGGGGTTTTAATATTCATATCCATATATCCATAGGTCATGTTAATGTGTTGTGTGATATATATATAAGCGCAATGCAAATAATGCATGTAGTAAGATGCAAATGTGTTTGTAAACCTCAATGGTAGGTAGTTACGGGGGTACCTGGTAGAATTCCATATACCAGTTATTTTTTTACGAAAAATTATCACATTTACCGATCTACTTATTATGCCACAAAGAGTCAAAAAGGACCAATTGGGAGGGAAAATTCCTCCCTATCCACCCGAGAACAGCCATGATGAGTTTAATACCAAACCACCTCAAATTGTATTTCTTAAGGCGTGGGTAAACTGAAAAATGGATACTTTCCCATCACTTTTGAATGACTAATTTTGGCCGACTTTCCACCAAATATTTATGAAAAATATTTTAGTTTTAAGTCACTCGATACAAGTTGACAAAAAAAATTGACTTTGACTTGCCAAATAATCATAAATAATAAC
>JANTOQ010529791.1:0-11015 GCA_027564595.1 Bythotiara depressa | reverse complement strand
TACAGAATGGCCTAGTCTCTCGCTCGTTCGCTCACATCACACTGTTCCTGGTTCTTTTGCGAAAGACTAGAAGCTAGTCTACGTTAGAACTAATATTGTCATATCCTGGACTTTTATTTGATTTTAGGGAAAAGAATGCTTCCTTGAATTCCTTATCTGTTATATCATTGATCGGCATCGAATTGTTAATTTTTTCCACATAGGATTGAAACCTTTTTTCACTGTCGGGTATTTTTTCAGCAAGAGTTTGACCAACATCAACAAAATATTTATCATATACGTCAATGTTGTCTAGTAATAATTTCTTAGGTAGTTGATCTGTTTTTAATTTTGTTTTACCGATAACTTCTTTTATAACTTGCCAGGTTTTTTTCACATTGTTTTGATATTTTATAATTAGTTTTGAATAGTATAGTTTTTTGGATTGACGTTTTATTGATTCAAATAAATTTTTGTAATTTTTGTAAGTCATCTCATTTTGGTATGATTTGTTTTTCAAATATTTATTATATAATTTTTGTTTTCTTTTTGACGATTTCATTAACCCTTTTGAGATCCAGGGACTGAGAAGGTTTTTTGCTTTAACTTCGATTTCTTTTTCTGGAAATGCTTCGTCATACAGTAAACAAAAAGTTTCTAAAAAAGAGTCATAAGCCTCGTTGCTTTGGTTTTTTCATTCTTTTATTAAACTTAACATTGTTAAGGGAAGAATTTGCAGTTATATTTTTTTCGCGACATTTAATGTCGTGAAAATGGCAGAAAATCGCGAAAATTAGTGATTATAAGGTATATTTTTTGATATTTATATAACATATTTGTAATTATATAGACCAAATTATAACCCTTGTATGCTTGGGCCTATGCTACTTGGGTGCAAAGAGATGAAATAGAACATGATGTGGGATTTTCTTTGGACGAACTTACAAGATATTGTCCAAGTGAAGAAACTACTAAACTAATATTGGCACTTATGTTTGATGGAGATGAATTAGTTGCTATTTGAGAAACTAGTGTAGAAATTGATATAGATAGAGAGTCGGTAAAGGTACAGAGATAGAAGATTGTGAACCTGTTGCAGCAAACGGGTACAATGATATAAAAGGATTAAAAAGATTAAAAAAGAGGGTTGAATGAATGAATGAAAAAGTGAATATAATATTGGAAATGACAAATTGCTGAGTAATGAATGAGGAAGGAGGTAATCATATCTTAGAACACCTCATTCTGCCAGAAAGGAGTAATACTGGCGAGGTGAGTTGTTATTGGTTGATGAGCTAACCTAACCTGATTGTACAAAAATTATGCCATGTAAATGGTAGTCATAGCAGTGCAGTGCAGTGCAGTGAAGGGTATGTAGGCAAATGATCAAGCAAAAATGTCCACATTTTTTGTATTCTGACAGATTGCATCAATTGTACAAACCAGCTGTACAAATCTTTTGCAATTTAATAGATTGAACCACTTTCAGTTCTTTTTTACATAAATTATTTGAATGTTGTCAATGGTGCTATTGACAAGGACTGGGTTTAAAACTTTCATAAACCCAGCCCCTCAAATAAAACAAAAACAAATAAGGATTAGTGTACAGAAGCAGCCAGCAGAGCTGTTCTAAGAAAATAGGTGTTCTTAACGGTCAGGAAGTACATTCTTGAATCAAATGAATAGTAAAATTGAGGTTTCCTTAGAAAACCTCCTCTTTCTCCCAGGAAGCATTCTTATTTCTCTTAGAACACCTCTTTTTCCCAGGATGGAGGCTCTTTTCCCATGAAGGAGGTAATCATCTCTTAGAACAACTCATTCTGCCAGGAAGAAGGTAATTTTCTCTTAGAACAGATCATTTTGACAGGAGGTCAAATATAATACCAAAAGCAGCCAACAGAGGTGTTATAAGAAATAGGTGTTTTAGAGGGGTGCACTTCCTGCCAAGTGGAGGTGTTCTAACGAAATACTCAATTTGATGTTCCTGGCAAATTGATGTGTTCTAGGAACAATTTCTCTCTTCCCTGGAAAATTGAGCTGTTCTAAGAAATTATTTTCCATCTCCTGTTCTTAGAACACCTCCACTGTCTGCTTTCGGACGTATGATCTTTGTATTGCTTAGAACAGCTCATTTTGCCAGGAAAAGAAAAGCTGGTTTCTAGAATAGCTCATTTAGCCAGAAAATTGAAATCTGGTATTTAAAGGAAAAGCTGGACTCTAGAACAGCTCATTTTGCCAGGAAATTGAAATCTGATCTTTAGAACAGCTCACTTTGCCAGGAAAGCCAAACTTATCATTTCTCTAGAACAGCTCAATTTGCCAGGACTAGAGCACCTATTTCTTAGGACACCTCCATTCGCTGCATTCATGTGTACCATTGGCAAGTATGTGTGATGTGTGGGCATAAATATTATTGCATTTGCATTAGCATTGTGACATTTTATGTATATACCACTCTTACTAAATTACTGTTTAATCTAAAATGATTTTAAATGAATGTTGAACTTGATTGTTTAGGTTACACTTCTACAGCCCATTTTGTATAATACATTGTTACTCAATATTGTAAAAATCTATGGATCTATCTCCATCATATTGGATTACATCAGTTTTAACAATTGTATTACCTCAATGTGTTAAATGTATTTTTTTGTTCCAGATAAGAACATTAAACTTCTACCTAATAGGAAATACAAAATTCGATTGGCCACTATAACTGTAAACATTAATTCAAAAGCAGCCAACAGAGGTGTTCTAGGGAAAAATAGAGCTGTTCTTGTGATATGATAGATTTCATCTTCCTGGTAAAATGAGCTGTTCTAAAGACGATGTTCCACCTCCTGCTTCTCCTGACAAAATGAGCTTGGTAAAATGACCTGTTCTAAGAAATATATTTATCTGACGTCTTGGCAAATATATAGGAGCTATAAAAGTAAATATCTCTTTCCTGGCAAATTGTTCTGTTGTAAAAGTGGTATTTTATCTGAAGTCTTGGAAATTTGAGTTTCTAAGAAAAAAATATTTCTCGGTAAATTGAGCTATTCTAAAAGAAACAATCTGAGAAAAATAGGTGTTCTAAGGATACGGCAACTGTTCTCTTGGTTCAATCTGAAAATGTTCTCCCTGGCAATTAAGAACACTTATTTTCTCACAACAGGTCTGCTGGCTGCTTCTGTTCTAAGATAAAGATCTCTTTCCTGGTAAAATTAGCTAAATTTCCTGGCAAATTATATCCGATTTCCTGTCAAAATTATATTTTCCAATATAAAATTATATACTTCCTGGCAAAATGAAGTGTTCTAAGAAAATTAGTTCTGCTTCTTGGTAAATAGAGGTGTTCTAAAGCCTGGACCCATTAAAGGCATTAAGCTTAAAGTCAAAATTTGTGGACACATTGCTCTAATGCTTAACACATTCTGAAAATCTTGTTTCAAGTAGATACCTAAAAAATCATCCTTGGCGCATCCTTAGCGTGAATCTATAATCAACAACAACAAAGTGCTAGAGATAAACATAAAAGTAAGAAGAAAAATATGGCAGCAATTAACAAAAGATTCCTGTTGTTAATGGCACCTCGAACAATAATTTTAATGCAGACAACAATGAATCCTGAAGATATTGGATCTGCCCATTATTCTTCGAAAGAGAAAACCTAGGCAGCTATGAAACGTTGTTCAAGAAATTATGTTTAGTAGATAGAGAAAACTTTTTAAGTTTAGTAAATCTGCTATAAAAAATCCTTTACTAATCATTATATAATCAAATACATTTTATTTTTGAAGTTCCTGAAAATTCTAGTGCTGCTTGTGATAATTTTTCCTGAGCCATTAGAGTAACACTGCTTTATTAAAATATTAATCAGAGAAAATTGCAAAGCAATTTGGAATGTATTGTCACCATCTATTACTAGCAGTTTAGAAAACCAGACAGATAGGGAAATAATAAGAGATATAATATAAGAGTGGTTGTTTTTTCGCCTTAAGGAAATACCACCGTAATGTGCCGTGTAACTAAGTCTGCCTTTCTGTTCAACTACATCCATATTGTTAATGTTATACTGTATGATATTAACAGTATATATAACTTTTGATAATATTTTAGTTTAAACAACTTTATACACGGACTATATTTAAACATTTTATTTAGAAGCTACCTATTCGTCCATTGGGATTAAAAAGTAGAGTTATGTCCACCCCCCCATACCGCTAACTCGACGTGTCATCAATTTTGACCAAATTATGCCCCTGTAACTAACTCGATGCGTCATCAAGTAACAAGTAACATTCGAGGTACATTAACTCGACTTATTCTAATTGTTTAGTAAACTTCAAGTTATGACGTCATCAAGGGGTGTAACTCAAAGTTTCCCTGACTCAGAAAAAATAATATTACAAAGCTGGAAATATCGTTTTACACATGTAAGGAATTTCAGGTACATACATAAAAAATATCTGGTGTAACACTCCACTTCATACCACAGTCAAACCTTAGGTCCTCTGTGCAGTATGTAAGCGTTTTTTTAAACACAGGAACAAGTTTATAAGGAACAGAGGCTTTACTAAATTTTACTAAAACAATAAGGAATTCAAATTCACGAAACATAATTTTTTCAAAAATAAGATTTCCAGAAGATTTCTAAAATAAGCCATGAAGTACATGTAGAGTACAGTAAACAAACACATGAAAACATTTTCAACAAAAGTTACAGTAATGTATGTTTTAATGAACTCGCTCTAAGCTATTCAAGTAGTATATTAATTCAACGCCGTCAAGAAACTTTAGATTACGTCAGGAAAATTTCAAGACTTTCACTTTATAACAACTAGAAAATAAGGGAGAGGTAAGGAACTTTGAGCCTAAGATCACTAAAAAAAAAAGGAACCTGAGGCTCAGACCGTTTTTATGGTTCCTTATAAGAAAAACGTGTATGTAAAGAAAACTTCCCTATATATAAACAGTATAGCTACCGTAAAGAACACTTTCGTGTTCCGAAAAAAAAACCCTGATTAAAAAATGACATATATCAACTTTTATTCTGGGATCTAATGTCCACTGGTTCCAACGCCTACGGGACTGTTGGGCACAACATGCCATCGTTGATTTAAATATTGATTTAAACCGAAAAGACCGCAAAGTTTTTGGAATTAACTTTCGCGAAGAATGGGTCGCTTTCTGTATAAAAAACGGCCAACTATCTAGCTATGGATATAGTATTTTCATGGTGGTAATTATATATTCCCTGTTTTATTACATAAGACACGTAAAAAGTAGCCCAAATGCTTTAAGCGAAAATTCACGTACCTTGCCCAGTAAGAGGAGGGTTTCGTCGTCCTCTATCCTCCTCTGCGTCATTTCCAGGCCGAATTACACCGTATTTCTCAAACCAATCCATGTTTCCAAACCAAAAACAGCTAGCCAAAACGAAAATTATTTCTACATATTCTGCAAACGTTGCTGGAAGTAAACTAAGTAACGCCGATGAGTTATTATATTTCCGTAAGCATACGTAACAACGTAAACACACAACCCAAACAACATTAAACAAGTCTTCTCTTCTTGATAGATATAGATATCTTGGGCACTGCGCATGTACAATTAGAATAAAGAAATCTTATTGGTTTATAAAACTGATGCATAAGCATAAATTAAGAATTCTGCGAAATCAGTGTTGTTCTAAGAAATGTATTGTGTTATTTCCAGAGGCATGTAAATAATATGGAGTTTGTTATCAGCTTCTTCTTAATAATGAGATGTTGACCAGCCTATCAATTGTGAACTTTATATTCATTGCAAAAAACATGTTTGATAGGCAATACTGGAGAATTTGTGTTTCGGTAAGGGCTTCAAAATGCTCACGTTTTCTGTCCTTTAGCCTTCTGGATTGCGTCCAGAGTCCTAATAGGCATAGCACTCATATACTACTTTCGATTTCGGCCGTATTGTTAAAATAAAAGTGGACCCACCATAACTGAGCATGTACTTGAAACAATTATATTCATGCCAATGCTTTATCAACAGCCTCTGGATATTTATATGTTTGGAAAGAGCGCCAAAATTAAAATAAATAAGTCGTATTTCCACCACAAGTACTGTGAAAGTGTCTCCATTGATAGAGAAAAAGTTTAAACTTTTTCATTTTACTACAATGACTTTAGACAAGGGCCCCCGGGGCACAAAAAACGGATCATAGGTAGTGAAGTGACCATGACTGCTCAGCACGGGTGGACAAGGGGAGGGGTCCCCTACTTGAGATCTTTGTGACGTCATAATGGCACGCGTGATCATACGCGGTTTCCTGACAACACCTAACCTTATTCTCGTGCATTGGACACGTGAAGGGAAAGGTGCCAAAAGACGGGAAAAGCCCAATAATGACATAGTAGGAAGTTCCGCTTGCACAGACAATGCTGACGCGGTACTGTCATACACAGGCGGCGGGATCGAATCACAACCGTTCAACAATATAGACTCTAAGTACATTGGAACCTACTTATTAGCACAGGGTTGCCACCAAAAAAATAAACTCAAATTCCAGTACTTTCGAGGACATTTTAAAAATATATCCATGACTTTTTTTATAAGATTCCAAGACTTTTCAAGCATTACGAGAATTTTGAAATTTCCTCCTACAGAGAAAATGTGCTGCCCATCAACAGTCATAAAAACAGAGCACGTCATACTATCTCCTACTTTGTTGTCATTTTATAGAAAACTAAGCTAATCATACAGTCTTCATATTTAAGAACTAGCTACTATTTAATATTTTCTAAAAGTGAAGAAATGCTATGTTAAAAATCAATATATAAAATTAAAAAATTCCAGGACTTTTTTCATATTTCAACAAAATTCCAGGACATTCTAGGCCTTTCCAGGACTGGTGGCAACCCTGTAGCAGCCATCTTTGAGATCGAATATCAGAGGATTTGAACTTTCCCTCCGAAACTGATGTCAACAAACATCATCCACTTAATCCCTACATCTCACATTAAAAGTTGGAGTAAACCAAGAAGACGTTTTTAAAGACCACTATGGTTTAGCAGGTTACGGACCAGCCAAGAAAAAGCATTCCGATGAGTGACAACGAAACTAAGATCCCGAACATCACAATTATGGGGTTTTAGACACATTCCATGTTTTGCCAGTTTCTCCTCTCAAATGTTCAGACAACGAGGATGGGAGCATGTTGCTGGGAAATCTGCTAGTAACGCAAACACCAGTGTTTTTCAGGAAAAAACAAGCAAAAAACCTCTAGAAATTATTTTTAAATATTTACCGATTTCCACGTCATAAAATCAACAACTGGGTCAATTAGATGCTAGCAAGATAAACAGAGAATCTGTTCTATAGAAAGTTCGGGATTGCGTAAGTTATTTTCATATTGCTAACAATTTTGAAATTACGAAACAGTAAAAGAGTACAAGAAATAAACACGTTCAAAATTCTTTTTTTTGGCAATCGCTAAAATAAATAATATATATATTTTCTGAGAAGGCATGTGGAAGTGGGATACTGCGGATATGAAAACCACTAAAAATTAAACTTGGTATTATTATAATCCGTATGGTAAATGTGCAAAAATAAAACTACATCTAAAGACGCCTACAGGAATCTCACGAAGACCTTAGTTACATATGAAATAATTTAATATACTATATAAAGCTTTAATACAGAGTTCCTGGAAAGGAATCAAATAATTGGTTATTTCATTGCTATTTTGCTTTTTCCAGGAATTTAATTGTTGGAAATACAATGTAAAATAAATGTGGTAAAAGCTGATAAGACCCCCTGGTTCTTCATACAATTATAAAGATTTACAATGGAAAGTTTAATATAACCAGGAGGTATGCTTATGCATTAATGGGTTAACTGCTTGAAACGGGATCCTGGCAAAGTGGGAAGGTATAAAGTATCCCACAGTAGGAATTAATTCGTTTTCATTTAATTATTCAAGTCACTATTTCATAAAAGCTTGACTGTAAACAAAGCAAAAATAACGGATTTTCTTTAACCTTCGTTTCATCAAACATAGCAAATACCAGGAAAAATGGATATTTTTCTTATAATACTTTTCAATGAAACGATATTGTTTGGGGCTGTCTATATTTAATCAATACAGGACCATGATCGTAGATTTAAAATTTTGAATATACCAGAGAGTTTATTTGTACTTTTTAGGGGTTGTATCATTATCACCAGGGGGTTCTTTGACAACATATTTTTCATTCTACAGAAAATAGGTCTTAATAAGTTACACTTTATTTTTAGAAAAATTAGATTTCTTATTATACTTATTTTCCGAGATGATATATAATCTTTACCTTGAAAAACTCCATCCTCTGGAATTATTATATGAAATAAGTAAGCTGTTACAAAATTTCCCAATACTCGAATATATTTCAAATATTTAACGTGCACGCATGGATAAAAAATGGAACATTCTTCAAAGGTTTTCAACTTGTTTCTATTTAAAGGTAAGGATTGTGTATTATTTCGAAAATAATTACTACTAGAATAAACAGTATGTGTGCATTCCATACCTTAGTGAGATCAATTTTCATGGAGTCACTTTTTTCCAGATTTTGTGAGGACCAAATTTTCGCAAATTGCCTGTTTCCCAATATTTCGCGGATGCCATATTTTCCAACCATTAAAGTTACACAATTTTCTCAGAAAGAGATTTATTGTCTTCTATTGCCAGGCAAAAACTCGAGAACTTCGCGGGGACAGAATTTCGCGATTTTGGTTCTCCTAAAGGTAATTCCCAATGCACACGAAATCTATGAAATCTACGATTATACTAGTTCAAAGCACCTTTATACATGGCGAGTATTTTTCAGAAACAAAGGTCATAAAATTAACTAAATATAGTATGTTTGTAGACAAATAAAAATTCTAGATTCCGTTTTCATATAGTGTTAATTTTATTTGTCTCACAATAGACACTTCCCAAATTGACGTGATAACCATGACAAATGACGCCACACGAAAGTTTTCTCTAGATTTATGAAAAAACGGGTTTCAAATTCAGATTCCTCGTCCCAAAATATAACTAAGCTGGATATTTCAGAACCTTACAGCAAGTACCTAACTTTTTATAGCTATTTGAATCTTTTGCATCAGAGCGAGGCGAAACATGACAAGTTCGAATATAAGTAGGCTTTTGAAAGCGGGGGCAGCGTAGCCAAAACAACCTTTCTATTTGCCGTAGGGATATGATATTTTCCACACCGGTATATTTTTGGACGAGAAACGCGAATCTGTTTTTCTTAAAAATCAACGGAAATTTTAGTGGAATTTGGAAAGTGCCATATAGATTAGTGTACTTTACTACTGATTATATACCCATGGTCTTATATACGGTGAAAAATCTTTGTTATGAAAAAAACGCCGGGGCTTATATGTGTGATTCTACAGTATAAGTCTCGATTATTAATGCATGAACAATGATTTTGCTGATGGTTTTGTATTATTTAAGTGATTTCCAAATTTTTCTTGCGGGATTCGTAAACAGTAGTCCACTGGTACACCCCAACAACAACAACAACAAGGAAAGGAAAATTAAGTAATATTTCATGCGCTTCCGCCTCTGCCTGTAAAAAACCTTATTTTTAAACCTATCAGTTTACAGACCAACAAGTGTCTTAGATTCAGGCTAGTGACACAAAATAAAATTGTTATGTACCCACAAAAAACGTTGTCTCGTTTAGCAAGCACAAAGCGTTAAGAAACAGAACAAGTACATACACCTATTCACATTAAAATATACTTGACTAAATGAGTCATTACTATAATATTGTCTCTTTCAGAAACAGTGATACGCAGAACCGGATAAATAATATATTGCAACAAGGTGCCGGAATAGAGTGACAGAGAGACAGCCAATATATAAGAAAATAATGTATGGAGAGCTCAAGTATAAAAAGACGTGAATTTATCCTTATTCATTTATCATAGCTTGTGCCACGCAGATCTTAGGTTCCTTGGTACCACTTTGGCACGGGGGAACAAGGAAAATTCATTCTTCGTTTTCTTTAGAACTGGGACACGAGTGGCATATGCACACTTCTCAAAATTCTAAGATAACACATGGGCAGGTTTGATCGTCTGTCATGTTTCCAGTCAACACATACTCCAAATCTCGTTCTCTGGACATTTCAAGGTAAAGTGGATTAAAACCGAAAAAATCTCTAAATTAATATACACATCATTTTTGGTGTTTAAAAGAAGTAAAATACTTACGTTGCTCCACAAACAAAAAGTTTTTCATTATGCTATATATGATACTTAATTACGTCAAAAAATTGTCACCACGAGAAGTTATAAAATTTAAATTCCCGTACTAATTAATATTTACTTTAGCACTCGTCGACATTCCAACTTTATATGAATACACCAATAACAACAGCTTCTTGCGACAATACTAACAGGGCATCATATAAATGTCATTAGCTGGATGAAACTGCTTAGAGTAGATGTGCAAAACGCCAAAGTGCAGCCATCGCCTACCACCACATTTGTGAGATTCGTAGCAGCTCATTACATCACTGTAAGCTTCAATCATATTATAACACCATGACTACAAATATAAACAATAACATGTTTCACTATAGTCTCCGATGGCAGATGTCAAAATATATGTATTTCAGGTCCTGTTTATATGCGACTCGTGATAGACTCTGGTTTGAGACTTCTACAGCACATGTGTTAGAATAAATATTCTGCGCTCAACGAGTTCATACTACTATTCATAAAATCGTCACTAGTATTGGAAAACTACGATCCTGGTCATAATTTTGTGCAAGAAGTGCCAAATGGATCAAAACAGTATTCCACAAGTGATGCAAGTACCCATAAGAAGTGCCAAATGGATCAAAACAGTATTCCACAAGTGATGCAAGTACCCACAAGAAGTGCCAAATGCATCAAAACAGTATTCCACAAGTGATGCAAGTACCCAACGAAAAAAGTTACATTTTCAGTTTACACCAGGTATTGAAGTCACCACGGGCAATAAAAATTAGGTGAATTTGACCCCC
>JANTOQ010529790.1:8891-20171 GCA_027564595.1 Bythotiara depressa | reverse complement strand
GTCACAATTTTGTGCGTTCCAGAAACGACCGTAGTAGCTAGTTCATAAACAGCATCTGTAATGGCGACGACCGTGATTAAGTTTTGATTGAGATTTTTATGTATGTAAAAGCTGTTTTGGTTGAACATTTTTACACATTATTACACATTAATAAAACAAATTTATGCTTAAAAAAATCCTCCGTTCTCCTTTAAAGGAGAATGGAGGCCAAAATACAACTTTCAAATAAAATAGCTTAAATCAAAGTGTTTTAAAAATAGAGTTAAATGATTTTTATTTCATGTAAAAATGATAAGTGGTTCAGAAGTTATGAGCATTTTTAATGTTTTGATATGAATAAGCAAGAACCCAGTCTTGATTAAACGAGGTCAGGCTGCTCATTCCAAATAAGGTAATACAAACAATT
This sequence comes from Bythotiara depressa, assembly GCA_027564595.1. Lineage (NCBI taxonomy): Eukaryota > Metazoa > Cnidaria > Hydrozoa > Anthoathecata > Bythotiaridae > Bythotiara > Bythotiara depressa. The sequence continues at coordinate 19,765 of JANTOQ010529790.1, read as the reverse complement.
AACGATAACATGAAAACCACGAGGCAAGGTACGTAAGTCAAACTTTGCACTATGCAAGTTCTTCATGTGAGACACTTGATGGTACAACTTAAAAGTCACATTGGTACATGATACACTAGTTCCATACCCCTATTGTTTTATGTATTGTTCTAGATAACTTGACAATGCATCATCATAAGGATGCAAAAATTTATAAAAGGTTGTAGGATGGTGTCACAAATAACATGTCAAAATTCTAGAAAATTTTGGTTAATGCTTCCCAAGGTATTGATATGTTTAGAAAAAACAATAGGAGTGTGGAACTAGTGATCCATGTAACTACATTTCTTATAAAGCATCTATGACATCACAGCCTGAACTCATTTAGTCAAGACTGGGTTCTTGCTCATTCATATGAAAGCTTTAAGCTGTACACGAAATAAAAACCATTGAACTGTATTTTAAAAACATTTTGATTTAAGCTAAAGTTATATTTTGACCTCCATTCCCCTGTAAGATGAATAATTTTTGCTACTTTAATTTTATAAATTTTATTTACTTTAAAAAAAAAATTCCTGTAAGAAAGCAGAGAAGGAGAAGGAGCAAAAATATAAAATGAGAAAAAAAAGAAAATCTTTATAAATATGCTTTTAAAAGATTTCAAATATTATATACACAAGTGTTTAATTAAATAACAACCTGAATTTGAAATAAAATCTTAAATAACTTGAGTGCGAAGTAAATAGAAGTAAAAGTATACTGTACTGCCTGTAAATAGCAGCTAAAATTGCAGTGAAGATGCACATCAACGCGATGTATCTTTAGAAGACATTGAAGAGCTGTTCTTTAGAAGTAAACTATAAGGCCGACTGTTAGTAATAGTTCGTTCATCTTCATCTGCTACATTTTGTTTCTATAGCAAAGTATCACCGCATTTTGTTTAGATAATAAATAATATTCCACTAATAATTTTTTCAGTGTGCAGTTCTGCTGTTTTATTTATTTTAATCTTTTTCCAGCTTTCCAGATTTCAATTGCTAGAATAAATACTTTCCATTCATGTTTTTGAGGTTTGATTACCATCAAAGACGTTCCTTTTGCATTATTTCAATCTTGATTACCACACAAAACAAATCACAGCCAGAGTTTGATCGTTTTCATGAAAATGAAGCACACAAAATTGAAGAGCATGACAAACAAAAAGCCATATACTCAATGTTATATAACTCTTTCTGATACTATTTCAAAGTAGTTTAAGAAGATTAGCTAACTAGATAACACAAAATCTTTTCCTTTCATAATTATGATTATTTTGATTGCAAAAGGAATGCAACGTGTGGTTAGTAAACAGTTGAACGGAATGACAGGTATAGCAGTTTCAAGCCACAAAAGCACACTGCTGCAGCGAAGGCATTAACTGAATTTACTTGTGATTTATAAGAAATTATCAAATTATCCACCGCATCTCGCATGCATTTATAATCATGGTTACAAAATGATGATGAACAAACTATTACCTATAGGTGGCCTAAACACTATATTACTTTAATTTAGTAATTTTGACATGTTTTAGATACTTTTGTCATTTCGCTGTTTCTTTTATTTTGTTAATTAGCATTAGCCTTATTTACAGTACTTATATATATAGACAGTGTTCCATATAACTTGTTGTGTAAAAGTTGCAACTAGCAACTTTAGTGACTCGCAGATAACCTGCACTCATAGAAAATCATTCAATTGTATTCTTTTTTCCAGTCTGACTTAGAACAGGTTTAATAAATATAGTATTTGTCTTTACTGTAGAACTACAAGTTAACATACTTTTCATAAAAAGACATGTCTCAAGAAGATGTTGTTAGTACCAGTGTGGAGGCTGCCAATGCTAGTGAAGACACCTTGCAAGATGAAATTAATGGTATCGAACCAGGGGAAGTGCCTTCTGCTAATGATAGTAAGATTATTTAAGCTGTGTAATGCTTTGTAGTAAACAATGTGAAACTATTAAACTATGAAGAAAACTAATTTCTTGAACACTTTTAGGTTTTATAGTGTTGTATTATATATTTTCATTTCTGATCCGTGAACAACAGCTTCTGTGCTTTCTTCCCATGGTCATTATACTAATATTGAGTAAACTCTGTTGAAGAGAGTCATGCTGTATAATTGTAGTCTGTATATAAATAAAATGTTAATAAGTTAAAAAGACCAGAGCAAAAGTGATCATTATTTTTTATAAAGAAAATTGTTGGAAATTTGTGAAAAATCCTTTCCAGAATGTATGCCATATTTCTTCCTATAGGAAATTTGTATTTCTATCAATTTTAAAAACATTTTGTTCTTCTTATTCTTTAAAATGTTTTGTTTACCTCCTAAAATTGCATTCAGAAAAAAAGCAAGCAAGTTTTTTGTTTCACCTGTGACTTGAGAAAAGCGTATTGTCAAAAGTTTTCAGATAATTGGGTAATTAATACAGTTCATGTCATAACTAAAGGTTATTTGTATACTGCTAAAAATATTGACTCTGACTATACAAGTTTACTGAATGGAAAGTATGGTTACCATTTGAAAATTAAGAAACTATATTTCAAGCTTGATACTATTCCAACCAAAACAAAGCAAAGATGGTAAAAATTGCAGATATTCTTGAAGGGATATATAATATATATAACATCTAAGGGTATTTTGAAACTAATCTGGTAAAAGCATATAGCATAAAGGTGGACCCCAAAACGTGACATTTAGGATGAAATATGAATTTTAAAAATAACCATCTAATAGAGTTTTGATTTGGTAACTATGTACATTTATTCAGGGATCTGAATTTAAAAAAATCTGAGCTTAATTCAGCTGAGTTAAAAATTTACCTTCATACTTTCTGATGTCTCTGACTAATATATTTCCTATAAAACTTAAATGTGTTATTGCAAATTTAAAGTCTTAGATTTATGTTATGCAAATTATATTATATTGTTGCCAGTTTTGTAAAGTATGTCAGTAATTAGCTTATAACAGTTGACTTTTTTGTTTAAAAATACTTATTATAAATTTTATCATTATTATTCCTGCTTTTCATACAAAAAATACAATAAAAATTGCAATATTATTATTTATTTATAATTTTAAGAGCATGAAAGGACTAACATGTTTGTTTCAACTAATGACAGATGTGAAGACTAATCTAAAATGATTATTTGGAAATGAATTGACTTTGCCTACTGTACTGGGTCTTTAAATTGAAATATAATCCTGTCTGTCTTCCTAGAACGAAAATTCCTGATAAGTTGTTTTAAGTTATGCAATGAACAGAAATATGTATATTGTTTTACCCATGATACTGAAGTTAAAAATAAAATACATTTGTGTTGAATTTAATTTTTAAATTAACTTTTCTACTTACCCTTTTTATTAGGTGGAGGTGATAAAATTGTTAATGTGCTTGAAGATATCCTTGGGGCAGATGGTATTCAAGATGATTTACAACAGGAGCTTAATGCCGATGATGACACTGCAAGAAGAAAAGGTACCAACACTTGGATTTTGTTTATATTTGTATTGTGATCACTTTCTCTTGCTTGCTACACAAATTTGTATTTTATTTTTATACCATCCCCTACATGAGTTTAAAAAATAGCCTTAATTTTCCACAAACCAATTAAATAATTAAAAGGAAAATTTTCTTTGTTATCCTTTAGCTGGGACACCTCGAGCTAAAAAGGGGGCAAAAACAACAACAAAGAGGAAATCAAGTCGCAAATCAAAAACTCCAACGAAACCAAAAACAACTCCTGTTGAAACTAACGATTCAAAAAATACAGTGAGAGTTGAAAATGATGTTAAAGTAGCATCAGAAACCACAGAAAGTCTTCCAGAGAAAGTTTCAAATAAAAACAAGTCTGATGTTACTAAAAGCAAGTCAAAGAATGACTCAAATGAGAAGAAACCAGAGAAAAGTCATGAAATTACTCCATCTGGAGGTAAGGCAGAAGTAAAGAGTGAACAGAATAAAAAAACTACTAAGAAAGAGAAACCAGTAGCCGGGTCATCAAGCAAAACAACTGAAAAGCCTGAGACAACACCAAAGAGTAATAAAGCTGCAAAGAAACCTAAAAAGGATTCTGCAAAGAAAGACACTAAAAAAGAAAAAGATACAAAAAAGTTAGAAGAGAAAATCAAAAAAGAAGAAACTACAGTAGGAGATGAAAAGGTTAGTCTGGAGAAGAAAGTAAAAGAACTTGAGAAAATGGTGAGCAAGTCTTCATCAAGTACAAATGCAACAGAGCCAGAAAAAGTTGTCAAAATTAAAGAAGAGAAAGATAAAGGACAGTCATCAAAGAATACATCAGCTAGTCGCAAACGTAAACCCAGTGAAGGATCAACAAAGGAAATAAAAACAAAGAAATCAAGGGAAGGAAAGAAATCAGAAAAATCAGAGGTAAGGTATTAAAGCAGCTGTACACCAGGTATTTATTTTAACATACCCAATAATCCAAAAAGTGTTGTCGCATCAAATTTTGAAAATATAATTGCATGAAGTAGGAAGCAGTTTACTATAAATGCAGGATGGCACGTTTTTAAAAATACCTATTTATTGGAATGTGCTACGAAGTTGAAGTTTTAGGACTTTTATTAGTATTTTTGTTATGCTACTTTCCAAAAAACAATATTTCCAGTGTGACCACACCCTTGTTGAATGTACCCAAAATGAAAAAATATTTTTCAGGTAAAATCGTAAAATTCTAAACAATATTGTTATACAGCATCCGTTAGCTTACAGAAACTTGAAACAGAATTAAATAATCTTTTCTCTTTTTTGAAGTTATTATTTTAATAAACTATGGTTTTCCAATTTTTTCAATAATTTTTAAATAGCAAGGCCCAAAAATATGATAATGTCAGCAAAAATATTTTATAACAAAATGTTTACATTTCATGATTTAAAACCATACCAATCCAGAGGTCTTAGGTGGGAGCGGAATCCCCCAGCCTGTTAAACCCCTCTAAATCCCAGTACCTGTCAGTTCAATGGATATGGCACATTTTCATGGACTACTTTAATTTATTTAGAGGAAAGAGGCTGAAAAAGAAGTTGGTAAGATTAAATTTGGTTATTTAACATTATACAACGTTATAAAACATTGTACTTTATACAGACCTGGAAAGGGAAATTTAAAATGGTCAGTAAAAACCTGGTATAGCCAGGGAATTTAAACCTGGTATAGCCAGGGAATTTAGCATGTATTATCTGCATAATTTATTCATTAAGACAGGTTTTCACTCTTGACAAATTTGGTTGCTTGCAGTATGCACTACACCTCACAAAGACAGTGGAACACTCAATTTTCACTTAGATGCATAAAATATTATTATGATTGATTTGCAAATAAAAGCTTTGTTTATGTTCATTGGCTAATTATTTCATAACAGTAGAAAAATGGTCATTTGGTACCTAAAAAGCAAACTGACTGTGTCCATCTATAAATTTGGTCACAAACCTTTAACATACAGTATGCCCAACTATAAATTTGGTCACATACCTTTAACATACATACGTACGTACATACATACATACATACATGCATATACATACATACATTACATGCATGCATACATAGCAGAATAAAATAAAATATGCAAAATTAAGATTAAATTATCTCGTGTATCAGTTTTATTCAAAATTCAAAATTTTGGCAAAATTATATGTCAAATGTTATGCGTGGGACTAGAACTTCATATCTTCTCAAATTAAGTTTTTTAACAAATTTGTCCCTTCATTAACTTCTTTATAGTAATCTAATTTTCAAAATCTAATAAATTGCTGTTCATCCAAACTTAGTTTTGTTCCATGATTCCAGAGTGCATTTATAAGCTTTTGCTTTCTATACATATGTATGTTTTTTATCTCTATAGAGGTGGAATTGAATGATGAATCAATGAGTGGTGATGAAAATGCCATGAAAGTAATTGACGATGTAGATCAATCTGATGTTGAAAGCAATTTCTCACATGCAAGTACATTCTCTCACACCTTTACACACTCTCCATCATTTAGTGACAGCTTTACTGGTTCATTTTCTGGATCACTTTCAATGTCACCGTTTTCTGGTTCCAATTCTTCTTTAGGTAGGTATTAGTATTGTGAAAGAGAGAGAGAGAGAAGAGAGATTATTATTGTTGGAAATTATTTTTGTGTGTTTTCTTTAAGAATATTTATAGGTTTCAACTTTTGTGTTTATTCCATGCAAAATTTATTTGTTGTGAATCACATATATACATGATTGTTTTGTAAATAATTTAGGGGTTTATTTTTAGATTCTCTTGATGAAAAAATAGAAAAGAAAAAAAGAAAGAAGAAAAAAAGATTAGAAGAAGGTGGAGGTGGTGGTGGAGGTGGAGGTGGAGGTACTTACTATATATGTTATTTTTATGGCTGCAATATTGAAATAATCATTAGGTCTCATAAGTATGATAAATTATACCATTTCAATTTCCTAACGTTAAAGATTCACACTATAGATGATCTAGAGCTTTTATTCACTCAGTTTGTGTTCAGACCTCGTTGAATTCATTTAATTATTTCTGCATTTATTAATTTATTAATTTATTAATTATTTCTACCTTTTTTGAGGTAGCAGAGTAACCTAATTATACCTCATTTACTGTATGATATTTAATTAAATACAATTTAAAATTTAAAAAATGGTTTTAAAGGTTTTGTAGACTAAAGGTTTCCATTGTACACCAGTTGGTAAGTTATACGAAACACAAAGGTGCATTTATCTTACCTAAACCTCGTGTCTATCAGGCGTCACCAGTAGCTTTTTGTTGTAACATCTTAGTGAATAAAAAATACGGTCAACATAAATCATCAAAATTAACGAAATAGCGACCCCTCCCCCCACCCCAGTCAAATAAACCTAAAAAAAGCCCAGTCTAGATAGGATTAAATGCCAATTAGGGTTAACAAATTCTTGTGAACGTTTTCTCTCCAAATGATGTATTGTTAGCTACAAGGGTACCAGATTTTATGCACCAGGCTAAGGTATTTCTTGATTTCCTATATATACAAAAATATGTTTTTCCAAATATATAATTAAATTCAATGACATCACAAGTTTTTTTGGTTAAACATCAACTCCTCTAAAATTCTTTAAAATGAGATATGATCCGGTGAAGATTTTCGCACCAAATAAAAAGTATTTAAATCATTTTTAAAGAGCTTTAAAACTCTATTTTTGATGCAGGAATCCCTTTAAGTGAAAAGCGTCACTTAAAGCTTTGTGTACATTCAAGTATTTAAAATCCATCATTCATTTTTCCTTAGTTGATGAATAAACATAGGTCTTTAATGATGAAAATGGTATTTCATTGACTGCATTTGTGACTTGAAACAGTGACAACTTAGCCATTGTAATAAGGTCTGAAAGAAGTGTCTTTTTTGTAAGAATGAAAGTAGATCAGCAATGTTTTGAAGCCTAGTGAGTGATCAATTCTAAGCATATTGTCGTGGAGGCTTTGTTCATTATGTGACAAAATTTTTAACCATTGTGCTCATTTCCTTTTTCAAATCTTTATCTTTTAAAAATGTCAAAATGACTTCTTGTAAATTTGCGTGCTTCTTAGAATCCAATTGATAGGGATTAAAATACACGTTTGTGTTCAAATGTAGCTACCAACTCAAGGTTTGAATTCAGAGTTTTTCATTGCCTAGATAAGTTGCTCTACATAGCTAAGAGCCTCTATCTCTACTCCCCAAAATCAACAACCAAAAATAAAAACTTCACAGTCATTGTATTGAACATAATGCCAACAACATTAAATTGTACCTGAATATATTACTCACATGCGGTAGTTGTACACAATGAGTCAATAGTAGGCTGAATGTTAAAATTATTATTAATACATTGGATTGTTTGAATCATGCCTTCTTTTCGTTGTCCTTTCACTACAGAAGCAGAGAAAGTACAAGACGAAAGTGTACAACACCATAAAGATTTTATCGACTCTTTACTGAAGGGTGCTCGGTATTTCATTGTTAAAAGCAATAATCATGAAAATGTTACGCTTTCAAAAGCTAAAGTGAGTTATAAGAGTTGTTAAATTTATATAGCTATACTGTGTACGGACGTTTTATTGTCTTTTAATGGCTCCACATTTTTATAGCTATACTGTGTATGAACGTTTTATTGTCTTTTAATGGCTCCACATTTACTTGAACTAGAATTTCAGTTTTTGTTTAAGATAATCTTGATATTCTGTGTCTAGTCACTACAAGCCTTAATTTGTTTTGTTTCCCGTTCTGTATATGCATGTGGTATATTGAAAATTTGTTTTGATGAAATGACTTCATTGAGGAGCAGAAAAAGTGTAGCTTGTAAAAATTGACCATCAGAAATTGCTCATAAAAAAATATAGCATTTTGGTGAAGTTACATATCGTTAATTATCTTATTCTGATTATCTTCACAGGGAGTATGGTCTACACCACCTGCTAATGAGAGAAAATTGAATGATGCATATAGGGTGAGTGATGTAGGAAAGTATAAAATAATCAAAGTTGATATCTACACAGATTTTCTCTCAAATATTACGTGCCAGAAAACTGCAACTTATTTTAAGTTCGCATTCATTTACAACAGACTTCAAATTCTGATTCTTCGCCAAAAACTGATACTGAGATTAAATTTCGCGGAATTATTTGTACTTGTAAATTGCCTTTTTCCAAAAAGTTGTGAATATTTATTTTCGCGAATGTGCCTTTTCTAATCATTCCCTGAGGTTTAATTTTCGCTAACATACAAGAAAATAGTTGCTTTGGTTTATATTACATCACAAAACAAGTCTTAACTGTATGGACTGTCTTAACTGTTAAGAAACCATATCAGTAGACTAGACCCAATTATTTTGTGAGTATTTAATTTTGCCATATCAGTCCCTGCGAAAATTAATCCCCGTATGTTGCAATTTTTATAAAAATGTCTATTCATGACATCCTTGGAACTATTTGATATGTAAAACCTTGCATGAATTATTTCAGATAGAGTTTAAAATTTCATAAAAATAAATGTTTTATTATCGATTTTGTAATAAGCACCTTCAAGGATTTCATCAAGTCACAATGATTTACTTATGTGCCTAGCACATGTAGGTTTACAGCTTGCTTAAATATGGTATTATACCATATATACTATATTCCTACTTCTGCCCTGTGCCAATATGGTATATTCGCACTTTTACCCTTATAAGGTGCTTAAATATGGTATATTCTCACTTTTACTCTGTGTTCCTTGGTTTATTTCTTTAATTTGTAATACTGGTATACTGAAAAGTTAACAAAGATCTTTCGTTTTAGCACTCAACAAGTGTTATCCTTATTTTTTCTGTGAAGGAGAGTGGACGTTTTCAAGGTTTTTCTCGACTAGCTTCAGAATCTCGACATGATGGTATCCCGGTACCTTGGGTGTTACCACCCGGATTTGACCGAAGAATACTTGGAGGAACATTTAAAGTGGACTGGTTAAATAGGTAACAAACCTTATCTCTGTATTTGTTGTGAATAATATTATCATACTGCATAATATAGTATATACTATACATTTGCTATTAGATTAATATAAACAAATAGTATTACATACTGTATATATGTACATTATTTAATACACTATTATGCTGGCTCATCATAATGTGTTATTTCGAGATATGTTACACGGAGAAATTATTATTCTTACTGGTGGTTTTACAGGTTAGATTTTGTTTTACGAACCATGGTGGTTATAAGAATCACGGTGGTTATAAAATCATCATTTTTTTTTGTTACTCTCACAAGTATTGTGTGTATGTAATTAAATTTTCTTGTTTTTCACATCTTACTTATTTATTTACAGAAAAGACGTTCCTTTCTCCCAGTGCACTAATCTCCGTAATCCATGGAATGAAAATAAAGAAGTTAAAATTTGTCGCGATGGTCAGGTTAGTAATATCTAGTAATGATTAAGTAGGCGTTAGTAATATCTAGTAATGATTAAGTAGGCAAGTTCCAAATACAACTTGATCTTTTGTACATTTTTAAAGTATGTACTCTATGGTCAACCATTTTATAATACGAAATAAAGACAACATTCTTCTAGTCTGCGAATCTACAGAATGCCTTGCTTATTCAACACTTTATATCCAACCTAAAAATTGTCATGAATATTTCACTTTGCATTTAACCCTTTAATGCATACTGTCCCCCGGAATGAAATCAAATCATTGATCATTTCTTTGCTTTGGAGTTAATACTTATAAAGGTTTTCAATGGGAAATTTAAATTTAATTTAATATAACCAGCTTGTTTGCTTATGCGCATGCGTATTAAAGGGTTAAAAGCCTATAAATATATCTTTGATACTCGTACTCTTGTATTCCTTTCAGGAAGTAGAACCTAGTGTTGGAGAGGTTTTATGTCGTATGTTTGAAGAAGACTTGACAATTGATTTGTCACGAGTTGCCCGTCATTTAAAACAACGCAAAAAACTTGGTGATTATTTTCCTAAACGTGATTACCATCAGTCAAGGTTTGGATCTCTTTTTATAATTGCGTCTTCTCAGTTATGTGTTTACAATAATTACACAGGGTATTTTTATGTGGAAAACGTTTATAAGGAACTGAGGCTCAGATATGCCAAAACAATAAGGGAGTGCTGAGGCTTAAATTCATATAAAGGTAACAATTTTTTTTTCTAAAATAAGATTTCCGTACATTTGTTTTAATGAGACGTAAATTCAAAAGAACTACAAAGCATTGTTTCTATAAATAAACTTTAGATTACGTCAGGAAATTTAAAGACTTTCATTTTATAACAGCTAAAAACTAAAGACTTTCATTTTATAACAGCTAAAAACTAAAGACTTTCATTT
>JANTOQ010529679.1:0-11016 GCA_027564595.1 Bythotiara depressa | reverse complement strand
CAGTAGGTCCCTCCACGTGGAAACGTTGCCCAACGTCTCATCCGTAAACCTTTATACAAGATGTAAATTTTTGCTCCGGCCGGGAATCGAACCCGGGTCGCCCAAATCAAAGGCGAGAGCGTTAACCACTACACTACGGATCCACCGGTTGTTCATCGGTTAACCATTGTTACCATTCCCATATATTTTAAAAACTAGCTAAATTATATAAATTGCACTATTTTGCATGAACAAAGTTAGTATGAAATAGGCTTATTACTCCAAAATTTATTATGTCAATTTAGTAGGATAATATGCTAAAGAAACTTTTTATATTGTATATTTACAAAAAATTAAACGGCTAAAATATTTCTAAAGCACACATACATCACACCTTGCATTTTGCAGATCAGTTGACAAATCAGTTCTGTAAAATTAAAATAATTATTCGTGAGTACTAGTTCTCAAGAATAAATTTTCTCCAGTCTCAAAAAAATTTAAATTCTTTGCTGGGTGTTAAAAACCGTGCCAGGTAATTTTATGTAATAAAGTGAGTACTTACCAATTAAAATACGTTTTCTTCTGGAAGCTGGAAATATATTTTAGTACATATTTTACATACATTTTCTCAAAATGTGTTGGTAACTATGCTATAATCATCACGATGAAGTAACTATGGTTGTACAGCACAGTAGAACCCGGAAGACTTCCCAGTTTCTGAATTGGTCCATTTTTCCCATCTTGAGGATTTTTAAATAAAAGTACGACATTCGACATTTTTCTTAAGAAAACATCGGTATTTGCGTTGCTGTTTCCACTTAACAACTACTACAGCCGTTCTTGATATTTGGAACATCTGAGGAAAAGTAGCAAAACATAAATGTCATCTAAAACCCCATAAGTACCAATTATTCTGAACTTCATTGTAGATATAACATATTTAACATCCGTAATATAACTTAAATAAATAACGCCAAATAAAAAAATATTATCATTTTTCTCCTAGTAAAACTCTCATAGTTTACCAGCAAATGTTTACTTTTTGTGATCGGACTATGCAAATAATTGATACCTTATGGGATATGAGACCTTCCAAACGAACGTAAAAAATTAAAGATTTGTAAAAAAAATTAGTTTGCTTTTTATACATGCAAGTAATTACTGTTTAATAATGAAACTTCGGAAATCTGTGTCCCGGCTTTCATATATAGTGTATGGTAAAGTACATTACATAAAAATAAAATATTGAAAGAAAGCAATGAAGGGCCAGACGCAGACAATTTTATTTCAAAGAACTGTTTCCACTGTCTTCATAAATCTGAAAAATGCACAACTTCTGTTTTTATTGTTTGTTTGTTGTTCCACCATCCACAAGTGTTTTCCCTGTTCCCTTCTACAATATTTTCAGCACTATCACGCAGTTGGAAAATTTCGAAATCCGATCCGATTTTATGTATTATGTCACGTTAATAAGCAAAATAACGTATATTTCTCGGAATACGTGATAATAAGTTTTTCGTTAAACTACAGAACTAAAGTATTGTGTCGACCATGATCTCGAGCGATTAAACATGAAACTGCGGGAGATGGTTGAACATAGAAGGTTAAGAATAAAAAGGTCTTATGCAACAACTAGACTACAGATAGCCATATAGTCAGACGCACACGTTAATCAAAGATTCGATGTGCTATAAAGAGGCATCGACTAATTAATTTTCTGAGTAAAGGAACATTGTGTATAAATATTTGTATTTTTTACTACTTAGAATGCGTGTTCAAGACAACTTTCAACTTTAACTAACCTGAACTGCTTTTGGGTTGGGCCGGTTCAAAGCGTACCCTCAAAAATACTTCTCTCTCTTTGTACATGTTGATGTATGTGGTATGCAGTTGGTTACCTTTGAATTTTAAGGTGTCATACCATACTGCGTCTTTATTAAAATATGTTTTCTTAATATTTTTATGAAAATGATCGACATGGTTTTATAAAATATATTTAACCGATGCATGTGATTCTTACAAAATGTTTGGTAGAAACGTTCTCCGAGTTATGGAACAATGGTAAAAAAGTGGGGTAGGTAGGATTAATCTTTTTCAGACAATTTACGTTATATCACAGCAAATGAAAAAACTCCCCACTTATAAACTAAAACTAGATAATAATATATAAATCTAATAGCCTGCCATTTGTACCAACGTTAATTCATACAGCATACATAGTAATAAATTATAATATTAGGCCATGGGTACCGCTTGTTATTGCATCTCAAATGTGAGTTTCGTAACACATATTTAGTGACCGCGACCTTTTTGGATAAGTAAGCGTTTTAAGTCATGCTGATTCCAAATCGGCCTGTTCCCCGATTTGTAACCCCGCAGTTATTGTGTAAATTAAACAATAATATTTCATCATCGTGTAATATCGTTTTTTATCGATACGTATCGTGCTTATACGATAACTTTGTGGAAACAACTTCGTACGCATCATTTTTAATTAATATACAGTAATGCTATAAGTCAGCAAACATAAAAAGCTGAAATAATGGCAAAATTGATAAAGACTTGTTAAAAATATATATTAAACGGTTTGTATTGATAAACTATCGATTTTATCGGGACACAATTTATTTTCATGACTATTGTAACTAGACTACCTTACTGATAGTTGAAGCTCTAATTAATAATACTAATTCTTACTAATTAACACCGTGCGAAAACCTTATGTTTGAGAAGTTAACTGAGAAATTGAAAAGAAAAGAGGGAATTTTTTGCGAGAAGTATGTATAAATGTTGAGTCATCTTGCGGGAAAACAGAAAATGAGGGTCCATTTTAAAATAAAAATGTTAAGTCGCGTTGAAATAAAGTGAATGGCAAGGATATTGCAACAAAACTGTAGAGAATAAAATATACAAATGGTGGCAAACTCAATACGCGCACCATCAACAACCAATAAATACCAAGGGAGCCTGCCTACTCAGTCAAATATAAAATCGACGCTATCATCAGGAAAAGAATATCCTTCTTGTGCTTCATCACTTTCACTGCAGTCATCCTGGTTTTGTTCAGTTGTCTCGCAGTCCGATTTATCGTTGAAGCACAATTCACACTTGCACAAAAGCGTACAAGTTAATTCGTTCTTCTCGCAGGAACAGCTCATTCTCTTTCATCCTTGTTTGCATTTACAGTACACGCCTTGAAACAAAGAATTCCCAGCCGGTTTCAAATTCATCAAGTCAATGATTAACCTTTCTTCTTCTACCGATCAACGATGACTGATTAGCGTAGGAGGATTTATCATTGATTGATGAGTAGCACGTTTCCAGATATAATCCTGATAGTTTGCTTTTTTCGTGTGTTTGGAAAGAGCATCGAAATTCGGCAGCAATTGTTCTCTTCAGAAAATTTCCCTGATTTGAACAAGTGTAAACGTGCGTTGTTGACTTTTTATGATTATGCTTCAACCGTATAAGCAACACACATATTCCTGCAGTACACCAGTCACAGTTTCGGTGATGTTCTCATTTACACATAAATCGCACATACCATTGTTTGACGTGATATCATAACATCCCAGCAACGTTTCTTTCTCTTATCATAATGAATATTGAGTTAAATACTTTTTTGTCCACCGCCATATCTTACGCAAATATGCTACAGAAACAAAGTACGCATAGTGCAACCTGTTAGCGAAAAACAACACAAGCAACAAAGTTGATAATTTCATTAGTGTCTGCATGGAAAGACCGGGAAAAAATGATGCAATTAATTTACCACGAACAGAACAAGATACTTACATTTTCGGATAACAACACTCTTTCTGCTAGTGCAGTGTCGTGCCTTAGAACTGTGCTGTGAGAAACACATTGTACCAACCCCTGGATAGTATTTATAATTTTCTCGCTTCTGGTTATCTGACAAACGGCCACATCGAGGGCCATGGCTTTTGGAGTAGGATGAGATATATATATAAATGTCTTGTCATATTGACTGAATGACGTTATACTCGTGGGTTGAAGGTATCGCAACAAAACAGTCGAGATGCGGTTCTTCGTTTTTCTCAGCAGTATCATTTTTGTTAATATCGTATTTGCCGTATCGTAGCAAAAGGCGGACGTTCTTTCGTGTTCATTTTTAGATGCAATGCTTCTCTATATAAATTTCTTAAAATATTCTCCTCTCCAACCAGACGAGGATAATTCTCACTGGCGCCAACGTTATTTTCATCAAAGTCACTTTCAGTTCCGCTTTCATGAGCCTGCGTATCACTCTCCACCAGCCTCAACTTTAATCTCTCAGCCCTGTAGGAACTTGCGTCTAACCCTCTAGCTACAGTTTTTACGATAGCTTGAAACTTTGACAAAAGTTGTTTTCGAAAATACATTTTTTTCTTTTCAATTATTTTAGCAGTTATCATAGTCTCAGCATAATATTTGTAAGAAGTTTGGAACGAAAATCTAGTAGCATTCTATTTTCTTTTGTACAATATTTTAACAATATTTTAACTTTTATAACAGTGTTTATGATATTTAATCTCCAATGTGACAGTCACCGCCACTGAGCTTAGTTAACATTTCTTGGTCGTCTATTACAAACATGTATGCAGCCTTCAATAATTTACCACACGTCAGTGTTTCTGCGATCGATAGTGGTACAAATGTTCTTTTCAACTAAAAATAGAATGATAAATTGTAATTCGAACGTTAAAATGCATTGTTTTTGTATAACCGTATTAAACAAAAAGCAGGAATAATATATGCTTGATAATGTCTTATTGCCAATATTAAATCGACATTATAGTTTTCGAATGAAAATGAATATGTCAGAACGTTAAACCTTACTGTTTTAGATTGGAAAAGTTTAATTAAGCAGTAAAATAATTTTTAGCATTTGTTTTGACATGAGTTGATGTGTATATAACTTTAATACTTTAATACTTTTAAGTTTTGTAGACAGACTCTTACTAGATTACGAAGAACGTAGGCGTTTTGGAGGTAGTATGATGTTTACCTGCAAAAATACAAAAATATAATATATAATTTTCGTTCAACTAAGAAAAACCTTACTTATAGTTTTAAAAGTTAAAACTTACTTCATTTTCGCATCTTGTTTTAGTTCTTTTAATCTTGCTTCGGTCCGTATAGTTTCGATGGTAGCACCAATTCATTTCTGAAGTTTTCAACTGCAGAAAGTGTGTGGTCCTCTTCTTCTTGCGTGCAAATTTCAAAGGAATACTGAGATATTTGGCATTGTTTAGAAGGATCGTAATAGCCACTTCTTTCCTCATTCAAAAACCCGCTTAATTGACGTTAACGTGTCGTTCTTTAGATCACCAGTTACATTCTCAAAGTGAACAAGACAGACCTTTCGCATTTCACACGCCATATTTGTTGTTATTATATTTGTTGTTATATTTCGTGTAAGCTTTCTAACAATAATATTGCCGAATGTGATGCAAGTGACTGTGAAACATTGTTCCGAAAATTGCATTGTTTATTAAAATTACTTGAGCTGGAGAAAATATGGTGGCTGGCGAGAAAACTTTTTCAACGAAAATTTCTCCACAATTGTGGCTCTATACTTGTTAACTGCGGGTATACACACTTGGGGACAAGCAGAAACGTGTTCAGGAAGAGTCAAAGTATTGAAATATATTAAAATATCTTTGTCACCAAATACGTGTTACGAAGTGAAAGAATAGCTGTTGGCTGCCCCTGGCCTATATGTAACACATATATGAAACTTACCCTATTTGCCAAACCTATGAGTTCCAGACGTACCATGATGAAGCACAGATCAGATATCACTCACAATTAAAGTTTCATTTGATTTAATCCAACGTTCATTTAAATTATTCGCAACAATAATTATATCCCCTCAGAAGTAGTATGGATTAACTTAAGGAAATATATTTGTTTTTTTTATAAAGATTATAGACCCCCTATTGGTTCAGTGCTATTTATTTCAATCTATACACAAGTTAACTTTGATGAAAATAGTTGCAAACATCTAAAATTAATAAATAAAAAATGAATTTTATGCAATGATAACTGAAAATGCATATTATTTAAGTAACCCTACGTGATTATATCCGGAAAATATTTCGTGTTCACAATAAATATATGACAGCACATACTACAATTCGAAGATTTTAAAATATATATCAATAATTCATTCAAATACATTTTATTAAAAGTTAGGAAGCATCTGGATTTTTTATACGTTAAGAATGGTATTCATTTGGTATAATCATAGTTCAACATTGTAATGCGTCACAAGACGGTTATGGTTATGATCATGGAAAACAGTATTCATCTAATTTACGAATCAGGTTTCGGGGAGTGGCTTTTAACCCTATTTTATTTGGGGTATGTTGGGGAGCCTATTCTGTTTTTGTTTTTTGGAGAGGTGGTGGTGTCAAAAATGCCTTACCCCTCTAAAATATTTTGTCGTGGATCAACTTGAATGAAACTTTCCACAAATATTACATGAACAATCACAATTATAAAAATAAAAAAAAAGATTTGAAACAATGATCTGTGTTGTCTTTGTACTGTGTTAAAACAATAGAAATATAGGTATTTTTAAAATTGCAATAACTATGTTTCTATTCACTCGAATTTCTTCAAACTTTGTACTTATTATGAACACGAGCAGACCTGATTAAAAATTTGAAAATAAAATCCAAGTAAATACCCTTTGTCTTTCTATTGTTTCAGAACAATAGAACAATAGAAAATTATTAAAATTTCAATATCGTATTGTCTACTTGGCCGACTTTCACCAAACTTTGTATAAATAAAGTTTCCAGGAAGACCTTATTAAATTTTGAAAAATAAATTGAAACAATGGGCTTTTGTCTCTTTGTTGTTTTAGAGCAATAGAACAATACGTAAGTATTAAAATTGCAATATCTTAGTTTCCACAATTTTCATGATGTCACTTGCAATAATTATAGACAAAATAAACCAAAAATGAATAAAAATATGTTGTTATTTCTATAAGAAGGTAGGCACATGAAATAAAACGTAAAAATAAAAATATAATATAATATAATTATTTTTTTCCCATATACCAGTTCAAAGATTTGGGTGTGGTCAGGCACCTGCTGGCAAAAATATTACTTTTTTTTTCATTAATCTCATTCATACATATTTTGAGGCAGACTTATTTGGATAATATAATCGTGAGTTATTTTTAAAATTTAAATTTATTTTTGCCCACCCCCAAATATAGTTGGCTTAATACTGAGGGAGGAAAAATTAAGGAGACGATAATTTGTAAAATAGAATATCAACATTTACATTATCCCAATAAAATCACTGTAAATGATCGAGTACATGACATTCGCATATTTATTCGAGCTCGATGGAATTCGATTGCTTTACGTTCACCTTCTTCTTTTATTTTCTATTCAAGTTAAGTATTAACAACTTACAGATACTCGCATACACAACGCTGCACCACTAGCTGAACTAGGGGAATTACTGTACATTGTCAGACTAGTGGTGCACACAACATATAACATATAGTGGGTGTGGCCCCCGCGAGGATAGTAGCTTCCTCCACGTGGAAACGTTGCCTAACCTCTCATCCGTAAACCTGTATTCAATATATAAATTTTTGCTCCAACCGGGAACGAACCCGCCGGGTCGCTGCATTGATATATATTGTTCTACTTTTCATTCAAATTAAAACTTTTATCAGGAGTCCTTCTTATTAGAGGCTAATATAGATAACAATTAATTGAGATGACGCTTTTATATTAGAGGCTGATAAAAAGGCGTGGGGTGTTAATTACAGCAAACACTGTATTGTGAAATAGTACTTATTATTCTTATATATATTTTAGGTATTGATATTAATTATATAATATTATGTAAACTATTAGTACTCGTAATCGCATGGTCTCGAGTACAATTAACGATTAATTCACGAGTAATAAGGAAGAATAGCGTATGAATTTTTTTGAGTCCGTAGGGCGAGGAAACATTTAGCTTTTTTCCTTGTTACGAGTGAATTAATCGTTAATTGTGCGAGAGACCATGCGATTACTAGTTAATCATTAAGTATATATGCGATATGGAAGAAACCATTTCGTCACAACTTAAAAAAATCGAACGTGTTATGAAATTTTATTCTGTAAATTCGAACAAATATAACAACATGTAATAATCGTGGTCATAGAACAGTAAAGTTTTAAAACATTATTTAAAGTAATTGCTGTTGTTGTGAATCATCAGAATCACTGATTATGGTTAATCGTCATCTCTTTGGAGTTTTTCAGACACATAGTTATGGTTTATATTAACTTGGACGGTTACTAAAATAAATGTTAACTACCACCGGAAAGAGCGAAAAAACTGGTTTGTTGTTATTGAGGTAATTTGTTCCAATCAATATCCTACCAAATGAGAAGTTTACAGGACGATTCTCAATTTCAATGATGTTAAGAACATGGGTTACCTTTTTAATCCCGGAAGAAATGGCGTTTGACATGGCATACATTTGATCTTTTTCGCTAGAATGGCCAGTACATGGAAAGTACAGTTAGCTAACTATATTTTAAATTTTGCACTTGTGGAAACCTGAACTTTTCATTTCACGAACAGTGGTTTTTCTGGCAGAAGATCTTCTTATTTGCACAGACAGCATTTAATGGTGAACGCTGTTTCATTGACTTTAACATTGAATTGATGTTATGTAAGGAAGGAATTTGGATAGCCGATAACACCAAGATATAATGGACCAGTGTTTACGAGTTCAGCTGGTCTTGGACTTTATACAATTCAAACATTTTAATTGTCGCCAGTAGCATGCATTTTGGGCTTTATTATTCTTGCTTTGAAGTTCAATTTATAGTTTTCGTGAACCCCTCAAGATAGAAACTTACAGGCAGACTGTCCGTGTTTAAACTAAAGTAAAAATTTGATACGAGGCTTAATGTTCTTCTCGTCTCCCTCATACCAAATGGTTTGTATTAATCTCCCTCATACCAAATGGTTTGTATTAATGAACGATAAATTTTAAATTCTATTTCAGTATAGCCAGATTCAACAAATCTGTTTATTTTCCCTATTTATTTATTTGATTTTTGACTTCTTGTTTTGTAACTTCTTTTTTCTATTTTTTTTTAACAGTAAAGAAGTAAAATTACAGACCAGATCTTGTAGGGTACAAATGACGTCAATATAGTAAGGTTGGGCACAGTCTGTAATTTGTCAGTGTCGAAATAATTTCCGCGCTGGTCTTCTTTTTACACTTTGGCTGTTTACAGTACAGTATTAACGATTAATTGTACTCCCGAGTGCCAATCAGAATTGAGAAATACTGTACTCTTAATGATTACAACATTATAGCTGAACTCGATATTTTTTAACAAATGAGTGAGGGAGAAAGTTTTCTTCGACTGCATTATTTATGTAACAAATCATCGTTCCAGGTGCAACACTAAATGATTGCCAAAGTATACCATGACCAATACAATAGCGGTAAAATTCTCCCGTACCGGTAATGCGATATTTGCCATAATTGAGATTGAAACCATTAGCTTTGAATATAGCTACGGGCACACCTTCCAATATATCTGAATATAAGATTTAAATTATATATATGAATGAATAATGGCTGCTGAAAATTACTACGCAATGTTATAATTATTTAATAATATTTGTAAGGGGTGTGGAAGAAGAACGCTCGCATTATAAAGCAATGTATCTTGAGATAATTCCCCATTTCCATACAGATCTCAATTGGATGCAGCTATTTATTTTAGACTTTATACATTATAAAGTAAAAACGCTAAAAATCAAACAGCGTACAAATGTTCTCAGTAGCAGAAATTGTTAAAAGATTTATATTATTGTCTCTTCTCAAATAAAAAACGCAAAGTATGTATATACTTAGATCCCACTTGTGTGCAGGGGATTAATATCTACAAATTAAAGTTAACAAGAAACATTCACAGTTTGAACACTCACACATTCCTTAACTAAGGGATATGACAGATGAAGACAAAACAAATTTCCCGTCACGAAGATTCCTCAAATTGACACCACCAGGGGGTATTTTTTTGTATATGTCTTGTATGCGGTAATTACAAAAATCATTTCACACTTTTTATTTATATTTATATACTTGAAAAAGGGCATTAATTGTATAAAATAATAACATAACATAATAATAAGTAAGCCGTACATGCAAGGAATTTCTGGTCACCGAGAAAGTTGTGCACTACTCGTACTATCCACTCAAAGGTATCACATCTGCCAGATGCTCATTGTAGAAGTATATATATATGCAGCAAATGTCAACAGTATCTAAACTTATAAACAACGTTTTGTGGTGGTATTTATGTTCCAAAACAGGTTTTAAAGTTTGCAAACAATTTTATTCTACATCAGTACAATATCATAAGGTAGCCACTAAAGGTTTATGTGTGAAAATGTCATTATTTAGGCCACAAACATGCAATGTTAGGTAGCTAGCTACGTAAGTAGGTTTTCCCTTAAAAACAGCATTATTTTCGTAGCTAGCTAGGTCTAAATATTTTTTAAATACACTTATACATTATCAAACATGCAGCACTATTAAAAGCTTTATTTGAACACAGTCGTCGCAAGATTTTCCAATCAAAAACACTATTTTTTGGAAGCTTAGCTAGCTCTTAATGAGAAATTCCATATATACATTGTAACAACAACTCACACATAAAAGTTTTGTTTGAACACAGTTGTGGCAAATAAATATAAAGGTTTATGCGAAAAGGAAGTTTTAGCTAAAATGTCAACATTTCGTGGTAAACTTTTAAGGTTTCTAGGTGGTATATATCTGAAAACTGAATTTAAAGTTTGCAAACAATTTTCTACATCTACACTATATATGCTATGTGCAACTGTAGCTATACTTCAAGGTACTTAGCTAGCTAGCTCCATGTTGTAGAAAACAAGAAAGCCGATCAGATGTAGAGCTGTGGGAACCTAAGTTTATCGAATATACCTACAAACTGGCGCCTTACAGATGCAAGCATTGTACTAACT
>JANTOQ010529568.1:0-11016 GCA_027564595.1 Bythotiara depressa | reverse complement strand
ATATAAGAAAAGTATAGTTGTTTGAGACAGTGTCGGTTAACTACAAAGCGGGCTTTGTAGAGTAGACCTAGGTTTTTCGAAATTTTATTATTTAATGTGCTTATGGTCATATACGGATCATTAATCTACATAACTCATGGACCCGCCCTTGCCTTATAGTAAGGAGCACACGAAAGAAAAGCCTTTCACGACGTTCCACTACTACCACTGGTCTAATAGATGTGCCAGCAGAGCTGTTCTAAGAAAATAGGTGTTCTTTCTCCCAGGAAGTACCTTTTCGGAGCGAACCGAGGAAGCAGTTGAAATTTTCTTAGGGCACCTCTTTCCCCAGGAAGCACGGTTTTTTGTATTCTATTAGATAGAATAGAATTGATCAATTTGCCATGAAATATATATTTTATTTTGTACAGCTCAATTCTCTAATTTTTCAATCCATCATTTCAGTAGAACAGCTCTATTTGAAAGCACTAACACACCTCCTAGAACGCCTGTTTCTTAGAATACCTCCGTTGGTTGTTTTCATATAAACATAGCAATAGTATTAGAATCGGTTTATTCTTGATATAAGAAGCACAGAAATTTAACAATTAACAATGAATTAATTGCGATCTTTAAAAAATAATTACATTAAATTCAAGGTAACAAAAACTCGCGGTCATTCGATTTAAGCATGCTGTTTTTTTTTCACTTTCAGCCAAGGAAGGAAAGTATTTACATTTGCAACAGAGGAAATAATCGTTTGGTGAAAACCAGGCTTCCGTGTTTATTTACTTATTGAAAATAATCATATTGAGCAATATTTGAAATTGAACTCAATCGTGCTGTTCTTACTCCACACTCACTCCTTGAAACGTGGTGGCAAGTGCCGTTTAACAGTTTAGACACATCTACCTAAAAGTTTTTGTTTTACTTCTAACCAGACGTTAGCAGAATGGCACCATATACAAAGCTGTTAAGGTAGGTTATATAGCTAGCTAGACTATTAAAGCAGAAGCAGCCAACGGAGAACGGGGAGGTGTAGCTAGAGGGGGGGAAACAGGTGTTTTCTGAAATGCCAGGAAAGACTTAGTAGAATTTTATAAAGTTGCTGAAGTCTTCTAGGACACCTCCATTCCCCTGGAATACGTTTTTATTTTCCTAGTACACCTCAATTTTCCAGGAACAACTCCTTTTTTCCTTGGGAACACCCAATCTGCCAGGGAACTAAAACATTTTTTCAAGCGTAAAAATTATTTTTTCTTTTAGAACAGCTCAATTTACTAGGAACAAAATTATTTTTTTCTAAAACACCTCTTTGCCGGCAACCCCCAAATTATTTTTCTTATCCTTAACTATATTTCTCCAATTTTCCAGGGGAGGAAGAAATTGTTCCTGGAACACCTCAAATTTGCCAGGAACATCAAATTAATTGAGTATTTCATTAGAACCTCTGTATGTTGGCTGCTTTCTTACTAGCTAATAGACCTTTTGCAAGTAAAACCGCCATCTTGAAGATTCCAAGTTGAGGAGACAAACTGGACTTTGAACTCTGCGTATATATAGGCATTTGACTGCAAAAATAGGTTAAAATTACCTCTAAGAAACTGCTTTGTATCCTAGTTTATTCGCGCCACTTCCTTGCTTTTAACATTTAAAATGTTTGGGCACTGTTTGATGTGAAATAAAAAGCATACATTTAGTTAAGTACATTCCAGAACATTGGAAAACAAGTGTGAAATTTAATGGATAGGGGGCATCAGATGCGCTGTTTATATGCTTGTTTTGTCTTTTTTTTAAACTTAGAGATGGAGAGCACTTTTTTGCGTGTTTCACTGGGCATTGACAACTTATTATTAAACTCCATCTGCAAGTTTAGCAAAAAGCAATTTTCAAGCTACACCTGTTCACGAACCGATTTGCTGTATGCGCAAATTATATATTCGTGCAAACTTGAGATCAATCCGAAAGAGTTATATATGATTGAAGAACGAATACGGATCAAACCTAGGGTACACCATACTCTTTTTAAATGTTAGTAATGGACTTTAGCTTCATATTTCAGCAGTTTTCACTTATAATACGCAGAGTTCAAAGTCCAGTTTGTCTCCTCAACTTGAAATTTTCAAGATGGCAGTTTTACTTGCAAAAGGTCTATTAAAGAACTGTTAGTTGTATCAAAATTTTCATTTTCTCAAGTTTTACTAAACATTTCTTAACCATGTAATCTTGATCCTCCTTCATTCTTAGATTTTTAGATTTTTTTTCTTATATATATATATATACGTTAAATTAGATTTTTCACCAATCTCACGGCACGATGAAGAGAGAAGTATCGCTCAAAATGTAGCCCTACATCTAAATCATTCAGGTCCAGACAAATAAAATATATAAGTAAATAAATATATATCATTATTACCCGGTCATCAGGGCTGCGCGTCTGATTGCGAATCTGATTGGTTTAGAGCGCAATTTGTGATATCAGAACTGGGCTAATATTTTACGGTATTGCCCGGAGTCAATAGCAACGCATAATGTTGGTCATTTTATGTAAACAAAACAAAACAAGAGTTTTAAAGTGACGTTTAATTAAAGTTTTAGAGTGACTAAAAAGTACAATTATAATACAGCAAGATGTCCGGCAAGTCTTTACAAAAAGATTTTATTTCACCAACTTGTAAGCATGTGTCAATACAAATCACCTTTGTTTGAAGGAATAAAACGAAACTTTAACTACAAGATGGAGAAGAATTTTTATTATGAGCGACATGCAGTAGGTTGAAATGGAATTGCGTAGTTTCTGTCAAAAACCAAGAAACTTCTTATTATTATTCATTAGGGTAAAGTAGCGGATCATAGTTAAAAAAAACAGCGATATCCAACTAACTTGTCTTTTTATGTCTTTGAACTAGGTAGCTAAGTTGACACAAGAAATGATCACATATGAACCGAACGTCAAAGGAATATGAGCGACGTTAACAAAAAACAACCATTTTCCATCTGCCTTTTAAGTTGCTCCAGAAAAATCCTGTTTACTTTCACAAACAACAAATGTTTGAAAACTGGAATCCGGTATTGCCTGCAAGTTTTTATGGTGCTCACATCACAAATTGAGCTTTGAATATAAACAGTAATCACAGCAAAACAGTCTTTCACCTCTTTCAGCTAACACCACTTGTAAAAGGAAACAATTTGTTATCGATGATGGTGATGAGATATGCTTAACCCTTTATTTTGTTTTAAAAACATTTGCATCACCGAAAGAATCATAAAATATTTGTTTTGTCGAAAAAAATTCAAACGCTTGTAACTTTTAAGATTTTAAGAATGTTATTCGATTTCACTCTTCCCCTCAAGTGTTTTAAAATGTATATTTGTATATTTATCTGACCGGGTAATAAAACCTATAATTAACTGTTAAGTTCTGGCAATACGGAAAATATTTACCCTCAGTTTGCACAGTACCCTCGCAAGCTCGGGCACTACTCCAACTTCGGGTAAATATTTTTCTGTATTGCCCTCCTTAACAGTTAATATAGGTTCATTATGAGTTCCTATATTTTATTGGACTAAAAAATTCAAATACCGTATTTCATGCGGTTTTTAGGTGCTGTGTTTATTAGAGGGAGGCGTTTAAAAGTGGGCGGCATTTATTTCAGAGTGAAGTTTTGGACTTATTATGAAAGGGAAATATAAACAATTTGAGCTTAGTGTTCAAACTTTTGACAACTGAATAAGAGCAGACTTCTATTATATGGTGTGATTTTTCTCCACTATACCCCTAATATGTGATTTCACGAAAGGAAACTTACAGTAACAGGCTATATTCTAACAAACACCGCATTTGAATATTTCACATGTGGCGTTTATTAGAGGGTGGTGTTTAAAAGAGGGTGGCATTTATTTTGCTTGGGTAATTTCAAGTGCGGCGTTAATTAGAGGGTGGCGTTTAAAAGAGGAAATACGTTATCTTTCAGGAATATTTTTAAAATTTTCTTTAAAGACAAAATATTTTCTTGACTGCAAAACTCATTTCCTCTCTACCATAGCAATTTAAAAAAGGAACCACCCAAACTCAAATTCATAGAAAAATATTAGATAAATCACATTACTGTACAGTAAATTTACACCAAATCAACTTGCATAAGCAGTAAAAAATAACCATGTTTAGCACTTAAATTTTTTGTTATGGGCAACTCATTAAGAAAATGGCAAAAATGTGTTAATGTAATAATTTAAGTTTATTTTGTCACCTTGTTTTTCAATATTTAAAAGTTAAAAACTTCTTTGTGTTGTGAGAAGGAAGTCTTGTTGTTATTTACAAACAAGTCAATGCCACTTTTTAATTTTCAAGATAAATATCAACAATAAAAATGGCATCAAGTTTTTACAATATGTATATGAATTTCATCTAAAAATTATAATTAAATTTAAAATTAATTTATATTAGACATTGTGCACACACAACCAACCTCATCAGCAGTTTTCCTTATTGACACAAGTTTACCTAGTTTTCTATTTTTTAATATTATCTTATTGTACATTATTATTGTATATATAAAATATTCTATCTATTTTTATTATATTACAGTATAGTATTTATAACCTTTGTATAGAATTTACAGTATATCATTTATTGTAAATATATATATATATAATATCTATAACTGTTCAATAACACAAAAGAGCATCTCAAAATTTATGTCATACACTTACGTGCACATAATAATTTTTTAATTAATCTTTTGATTTATATCTTAGCTTATTTACATATTTTTTCTGTAAGAAGGAGTTTTATGGTACGTGTAAATCTTATACTATCGGGAATTCTTATTTATTGTATTTTAAGTAGAGTCATTTTAACTCATTTTAACCTGATGAAGACTACAATGTGGCCAGCCACTAATAAATTAAGGATCAGCAGTTTTGCTTGTTTTGTACCCTCCAGTCATCACTATTAATTGTTTTAATTTTAAATTAATTTTTTTATGTTTAGCTTTGGCTTACGAACCATCAAACTAAATCATTTGTTTCAGCTCCGACAGATGGCTTCATTACCAAAAGGTGTTGCCGTGTTGAATGGAAAATTTGAGTCACTTTCAAGCAAGGTACAAGATTTTGTGGCACAAAGGATTGAGTTATGTCAACCAGACAGTCTTCACATTTGTGATGGTTCTGAAGAAGAAGCTCAAGAGTTGACAAACCTTCTAATAAAATCTGGTACTGCACACAAGCTTCCAAAATTAGATAACTGGTGAGTTTTAAGTAATAATATCACATTTAAAATGTGGCATAGAAGTTCTGCAAGGAATAAATGTAATAAGTATGTTGGGTGTATTATGCTAAAAAATATTCAGTATAATAATATATACAATAAAAATAAAAATAACCAATAATAATCAATATATATTATATATTATGTAGTTTACGTAAATAGAACAATATAGTTTAACCGATGAGTAACGTCTCTTTATTATTAGTTTTAAAAATACAAAAATGAGTAAATTATTATTTAGAGGACACTGGTTGAAACACTTCCACTAAGTTCTCATTTGTATATACATTGAGTGGAACTTTTGGGGTCTCACCTACATGCAAAACTGTTCTACTTTGTACTGTAGCATGCAATATATTTTTATAAGTAAGTTTTGCCATGGTAGTAATTGATGTAATCAGGAAATGTAGAAAACGTCTTTTTATATTTATATATTATATATAATATTTTACATACATAGTTATGCCGTCAGAACTAACCCTGCTGATGTTGCCCGTGTGGAGTCAAAAACTCTCATTTGCACAGAGAAGAAAAACGACACAATCCCTACCCCAAAACCTGGTGTTATTGGACAGGTTGGTCAATGGGCCGATATTGATGAGACGACTAAGAAACTCGGGGATTTATTTAAAGGATGTATGAAAGGTATGGCCTTGGTATACCTTAAATGACCGATTAACCACCCAGCTCAGAATAACCGCCCATGCCGAATAAGTGCCCACCATATAAGCTGAAATTATTAATACACACCCAGGTCCGAATAACTTCCCATGTTCAAATAGGCACCCATGTATTAGTTATGAAAGTGGGCGCTTATTCAGAAAAAATATGCAGAGTTCACTTTAATGTTTCTCTGTCAGGAAAATACAGGGAAAACAGATGCTGATTTAATTTAATTTTACTTGATTCTTACGGAATAATAGCAACTTTAATAGTTCCTGCATCTCTTACTGTCTATTTTTAAATAAGTGCCCAAGTCTGAATAACCGCCCATGCCGAATAAGTGCCCACCCTAAAAGTAATTTTAAAAAAATAAGCATCCAGGGTGGTTAATCGGTCATTTACGATATTCAATTTAAATTTGAATTTTTTTTAAAAATTGGTTTATAACTATTAATTGTCTTTCAGTACCTTCTAATTTGTGAATTACCTATAAATATTTTTATTTTTATTTATTTTTTAAATTATTTTTCGATATATTCCTAGGGATTGTTTTGTTATTTCATTCATTCTTGTTTCATTCATTTACAGTGCTATTTATTAATTAATTTATTTATTATATATTATAGAAGATTACCAATAGTTAATACCAATAGAAGGATGTTATGAAAACATAAAAACTGATGGCATTTAAAATACAAACATCAGAACAACTTAAAATTCCCATTTTGTTTCTAAACCTAATATTAATTGTACTGTTTCAGGGCGAACTATGTACCTAATTCCATTCAGCATGGGACCGGTTGGATCTCCCCTGTCCAAGATAGGAATCCAGCTCACAGATTCTCCATATGTGTCAATGTGCATGAGAATAATGACAAGGATGGGTGGAAAAGTGTTAGACACATTAGCAGATGAAGACTTTGTGAAGTGTTCTCATTCTGTTGGAAAACCTCTTCCATCTGAGCCAGATCCATACAACTGGCCATGCAATCCCGAGAAAACAGTGATCACTCATTTTCCAGCCCGTCGTGAAATCATATCATTTGGATCTGGTTATGGTGGGAATTCATTACTTGGAAAGAAATGTTTTGCTCTACGTATAGCATCTGTAGTTGCAAGAGATGAAGGGTGGTTGGCTGAGCATATGTTGGTAAGTTTATACAAGCACCTACATAATAGTCTTGTCTATATATCTTAATATACTATATTATACTTACAGTAATAATGTTTGTTTTCATAACAAATATAAACAAAAATGTGTGCATGAAGTTACAATAAAAAGCAAGATATAAAAGACACCATTTATGACACATAATAAGCCAAGATAAAAAGGGTGACAGTGACATATGGCTCATGCATAGTTAGTCAAGATTTAAAAAGGGCAACATTTATAGGACACATCCATAAGGCAAATAAGGTAAACATTTTTATGACACAACCAATGTAGTTTTTGAAGTTTTCATGGTATGGTATATACCTTGAAATTGAAGTAAAATAATTTATTTTTTAACTTCAAGATACCTCACAATTTTTTAACATTACATATATATTTTCCAATAAACCGTTCTTATCTTATACCAGTATATATGTGTGTTAAAGTGATATACAGTAAGAAAAAAAGACAAACATGTATTTTATTATCTCAAAAATTTTCAATGCCGTTCATATTTTTCTCAAATGGTAATCATCTTCATTATTATTTGATCAAGACGTGAAAGACATCGAAGATTTATGATATAATAAAATGTGTTTTTGTCTTTTTTATATATAGTATTTTATGTATTGTTATATTATATATTGATGGACAGTTCATTTATACATTCATGTTGGGATTTACTTAAAGAATTTATAAGGAAGTGAAATCAACAACAAGATTATTCCAGAGTATGATAATTCATTAACCTTGTATGTCTATTTAATATTTGCAAAAAATCTAGCCTCTTGCTGTTGATTCAAATTTATAGTGTTATTACATGCTTTAAGGTTTTTACAAGCTTCTGATAATGTATACATATTTGCTCTTTCCTTTTCAGATATTAGGGTTAACAAATCCACAAGGTGAGAAAAAATACATAGCTGCTGCCTTCCCAAGTGCTTGTGGAAAAACAAATTTAGCCATGATCACACCAACAATTCCAGGATGGAAAGCTGAATGTGTTGGTGATGACATAGCTTGGATGAAATTTGACGAAAATGGTGTACTTCATGCTATAAACCCTGAATATGGTTTCTTTGGTGTTGCACCAGGAACATCCATGTCAACTAATCCACAAGCATTGTTGTCTTGTCAGAAGGATACCGTGTTTACAAATGTAGCAACTACCAGCGATGGAAGTTACTATTGGGAAGGTATGTACTGCCTATTATAGAAATGTCTTATTGGAATAAACCCCCCTGAAGAAACCAAATTACAAACGTTTGATTCGTATTCATGGGAGCAGGCAGTGAATATGATGTGGCATTGTATACAGGCCCATAAAAATGTTGTTTAAATTCCTCAGACCTCATCTGATTTGCAATGTCATGTGTTATATTGTTTTCCTCCCTATACCAAAACATTTAAAACTCTTAAAACTGACCCCTAGAGTAGAACCTTTGAAATTTGATGATTTCTAAATAAAGACAAATTCAGATAAGATTTTTTTTTCAGGGGTGGGGGGGGGGGGATTACAAAATCATTATAGCTGCCTATAATATGTCAGTAACTGTCTGCTAGTGGTTGTGATATGATTTGGATTAAATTTTATTTCCAATCATCATTTTCTTAGGACTGGAGAAAGAAGTTGATCTAACCAATGCTGATGTAACTGACTGGTTAGGCAAATCTTGGACGCCAGGAAGCAAAACCAACGCAGCACATCCTAATTCCAGATTCTGTTCCCCTGCTGAAAACTGTCAAGTTATGGATCCTTTATGGGAAGACCCAAAAGGTGTGCCGATCGAGGCCATATTATTTGGAGGTAGGCGTCCTCATGGTGTTCCATTGGTGTATGAAGCTATGAGCTGGAAGCATGGTGTGTTCGTTGCAAGCTCTATGTGCTCAGAGGCTACAGCAGCTGCTGAACATTCAGGGAAAACTGTAATGCGCGATCCTATGGCAATGAGACCATTCTTTGGCTACAATGCTGGACACTATTTCCAACATTGGTTGAATATGGAGAAGAACAGCAATCACAAACTCCCGAAGATCTTCCACGTTAATTGGTTCAGACGGGATTCGAAGGGAGGCTTCTTGTGGCCAGGTTTGTAATTTTAACATATTTAAAGTTTTTATTAGTGACCAATTCAGCAACTGAGTTCAATCCTCAGCCAATAGAATGATACATAGTATTTCAATAATGTATATAATATATTGATATATATTTAAATAAATTATTAATTACGCTCTTTTGATTAATTTATTATTTCAAGGATTAATATTAATTAAAAACATTTTCTACTGTTTAGGTTTTGGTGAGAATTCCCGTGTGTTAAAGTGGATTTGTGAACGAATTGATGGCAAAGATGTTGCAGAAGAATCAGCAGTAGGTTATATACCAAAACCAGGAAGTTTGGATATTAGTGGTCTTGGTGAAGTTAATATGGAAGAATTAATGTCTATACCAAAAGCATACTGGGAGGAAGAATTGGACAGTTTAGCACAATATTATACAGAACAATTTGGTGATGATCTCCCACAAGACCTCTGGGATGAATTTAATAGTTTCAAAGATAGAATCGCTAAATTATAAATGTTCTAAAAGATAGCATATAATTTATGATGTATAGTGATATTGCTTGCATGTTGTCTTGATGCACAGTGTAAAACAATATGTACGTGTGATTGACTTATTTCTTATTTTGCAGAATAATTAGGTAGAATTAACTTAAAATATACCCTTTATTAAGGCTTTTATAATGCTACTAAACATTTGTTTTTGTGTGGACAAAATATTGTGTAATTTTTTGGTATGGTTGTTTGAGTTTTATTCTTTGTTGGTTTCTGAAATACCTGTAAAAGGCCTCTCTGGTTCTAATTTTTCTAATTTGTTTTTTCCCCATCAGACATCTTCAGCAGAAAGTATCTTTTAATACGTGCATGGGCAGAAATATTTCTTGTTGAAAATTTTCTTTTAAACAGAGGTATCAAAAGGGATGTTAGTAAAATGCTTTATATCCATCCGTGTTTGATAATACAATCTTGTTAATTTAACAGTTTTATCAGTGTTGGTTTTTTTATGATGTATATGATTTCTTGATATATAATATGAATAAATATTTATTATGTAGTACAAGTTATTATTTACATATATCATATTATGCATATTTCCCTTCTTAATAGTAAATAAGTGTTTTGATTTGTACCACACTGCTTAGTTAATATGTAGTATCCATTTCTTTAAAATGCCTTGCAGTAGAAACAAGCCCTAATCTAGCCCTCAAAATAGTCCGACCTTCTGATGCTGCCCTTTTTAATTTCTAAAGAAAAATGCACTATTTGCTAAAAATGTTCAAATTCGAGGCATATTTTCAGGAAATGTGACCACAAAATTGTACTTCTCTTGTATACCTGACCCTGTCCTATGATTATAGATCAGCCAAGAAACAGTACCATAATTTTTCTTGTTGCTTCTGTTGAAATAGTAAAGATTATATTTGATTCTGTTATGAGGATAAGGCTGGTGAGTATAAAGTATTACTAGCTACTAAGGTCTCAATAATTAGATTTTCTTATTTACCGTTAACTTACTTACAATCTGGTACATTGCTAGATCGTTCATTTTAGCCCTTTGATACATAAGCATATCTTCTGGCTATATTTAACTTACCAATGGAAAACATTTTAATTTTATTAGCTTTTGCCAAATTTATTTTACATTTATATTTCCAGTAAGTAGTAATCCCCTTGAAAAAGGAAACTAGCAAAGAAATGACCATTGATTTGATCCCTTCCCAGGACACTTTATTGACGGGTTAACTGACATGAAACCACCAAAACGAAGTGACAAAAACTGATTGACATTTTAACCCTTTAATGCACAGTGCCCCTTGAAATGGACAAATTAATTACAGATTTCTTTGTTATATTGCTTCTTTCCAGGAGGTAAAATTTTGGAAATGAA
>JANTOQ010529457.1:0-11017 GCA_027564595.1 Bythotiara depressa | reverse complement strand
AAACACCTTTTGTGATTGCATGTTTGGAAGCGTTAATTTATAATAACCATCTCGAACAGGGCACGGATAACGTTTTTTGATATTTCGGCAGGATGAAGCATTTCCTATAATTAAAGGAATTAAAATTTTGAAGGAATTTCACTTTCGCTAAAAACGTCTCAGTTATAGCCCGTCCAAAGAGAAAGTATACTTTTAAGGCATTCCTCGTTTCAAGAAAACACATATTTCCTTGATTCTATTTTGCCCGGATATGAATAAAATCAATAATCACTTATTTTCCATGCATGTTCTCCTGGTGTTGCCTAAAAGAAAATTAAGTTAGTAAATGTTTGTCAAACCCCCTGTCCTTCACAAAATGATAAAGGTTTACAATAAGAAGATGAACATGCAATGGATTGTATGACATGGAAAGATTACACATACTACAAATACCGCTTCTATTAACATTACCTGTAAATTCCTATAAGATATAATTGTATAATACCGTAGTAAAGTAACTTCGTATTAACGTGTGGTTAAACAAAGGTTCTCATTGTATAAATCAGTCAAAGCAATTCCACAATGCTTCTCTCTAAGGAAACGTACGCTGTGACAAAAGTTCTTCATTTTATTATTATTCGTTTATGAAATATTTATTTTTCTGTTGGCTAGAGCGATCTGTTATTATTACAATAATACCTGTTTGGAATGTTCTTTACCGGGAAATATTTTCGTGTGTGTGATGAATCCGGAAATAAAACAATCATCATTTTCTTGTTATTTCGGTTGATTATTCTGTTGTTGGTAACATGGAAAAGTTGCATTTGATGTAATAGAATATCAATTGTTTAAGTAGTGTGCTTCTATGTAACAGTAATGAGTTTTAACCATATATTAAATTATTAAAATTTTGTACTGTATATGTGAATTACAAATAAATAAAAATGTAAAAGCACCCTAAAGGCAAATAATAGAGCATTAAATTATTTAACATAAGTCCTATTCAATGTTGTCTAATCTCAAGTCTTCTCCTAAATATTCATCTTTATTACG
This sequence comes from Bythotiara depressa, assembly GCA_027564595.1. NCBI lineage: Eukaryota > Metazoa > Cnidaria > Hydrozoa > Anthoathecata > Bythotiaridae > Bythotiara > Bythotiara depressa. The sequence continues at coordinate 9,985 of JANTOQ010529457.1, read as the reverse complement.
GTTAGGCGTTCGGGACCCTCTAACAGATAATATTGCTGATATTATAATTACAAATGATGTTGTTACACGAAGCCATGGCATGACTGTGGAATAATTTTCGTTTTCTTTATCTGCTAGTTTATTAGTCAGAGCTGAAATAAATTTCATACACTCTTTACACATGCCTCCTTGTAAATCAAAAACGAGTGCTTTGAAACTAACATGTTCCATTTGAAGTACCTTTTCATTGTATTCTCTCTTGTTTGCTTGTTCATATACTTCGGAGTCTAAGGGTTGATACCTATCTAAAATAGAAAAAAAAAAGTTTCATTGAAACTTTCCACAAATATTACATGAACAAAGTCAATTAAAAAAAGCCAAAAGATATTTCGAAACAGTTACCTATTATCTTTGTATTGTTTTAAAACAATAGAAGTATATGTATTTTTAAAATTGCAATAATTATATTTGTATTCACTCGAATTTCAAACTTTGTGCATATTATGAACATGAGCATATCTGATTAAAAGTTTAAAAAAAGATTTCAATAAAATACCCTTTGTATTTCTATTGTTTTAGAACAGTAGAATAATAGAAAATTATGGGAATTGCAACTTATTGTCTACTTGGCCGATTTTCACCAAACTTTGTTCAAATAAAGTTTCCAGGAAGATCTTATTAAATTTAGAAAAAACTATGAAACAATGGCCTTTTGTTTCTTTATTGTTTTAGAACAATGAAACAATAGGTCGTTATGGAAATTTCAATAATTAGTTTCCACTTGCTTGGTTTTCATGATGTCACTTGCAATAATAATAGTCAAAATACACCAAAAATGAATAAAAATATGTTGTTATGGGTATAAGAATGTAAGCGACAGGCTTGTAAAATTTCAGCTTATTGAGATAATTTAATCGTGAGTTATTTATAAAAAACGAGGGGTAGTGATTTTTTACCCACAAAACCATTTACATTTCTTTTGAACGACCGTAATGGTAAAAACATTTAATAAAAAATATATTTTTGCACAACACTTTTAATATATATATTTTTAATACAGTCGGAACAAGGAAACAAAACATTTAGACGAAAAAGACAGGAGGCTGGGAAGTAGATAAAATTTCAAGAATTCGGGTTAAATATGCAACGTTCCGTGGTGGTATTTATGTTTCAAAACAGGCGTTAAAGTTTGAAAATAATGTTATTCTACACCTGTACAATATGATAAAGGAAGCTACTGTAGTTACAAAACCAAACTACTTCGCTAAAATACATTATTAACAGAACAAGTTAAAATTTAATTACAAGTACAGAAAAATGCAAAAAAGGAACAGAATCCGACATCAACAAGTTGACATGCCGTGCGTTGCGAACATCTATGTCTTAACCAACACCATAGATAAATAAAATTATTGCAACAACATCCATCCAGTGGGCACATCATGGTCAAAAAACGTGAGGAAACGTTACAGGGATTGTTGTAATGTTGTTGCAACGTCGTATGACTATGGTGTGTCCACTGGTAGCTGATCTTTACCATTATTTTGGTCCGTTAACGTAATCTCTGTAACTGCATAATTGCAACGGTTATTTCATTATCAGTATCATCATATTTATATAAACGTCGAATAAAAAATACAATAGCTTTAAATAGCTAATAAAATTCGACTAGAATAAAAACTAAGTTAAATAATATTTTAAAGTTACAAATAACCTAGATCAGGCATAAATTGTGTGCATAGGTGACAAGGACACACCGCGCAATTCAATGTTTTATTTTATTTTTGAATTGCTGCACCTCTCTCCACCTCTGTGCACTGTTTTGTTTCTGCAGGTACAAACTACCACAACTGATTTGTTCGATATACGGTAGAGTTTAATCCAAAATTACCAAGTTTTCTGGATATCGGTTGTAAAGATATTGCAGCTTCTTAAGTTATAAGAATTATTTCGTAGATAGAAAACGTAATTCACAATGCATTGTCTGCCCAGGAAGGAATCATATTTTTTGCTTTTTCCAATTAATTAATTAATTATTTAGTGACAAAGATATTAAATATATAAATTTCCTCGTAAAATTATAAGGTTTTCCAATGGGAATTTTAATATAACCATGAAGTAACCATATACATTAAAGTGTTAATTCAATTTTGCTTCAATGAACACATTTTTATCAAAAATAAATAGAATAAATTTAATTAAACTGTAGTCTTGAATATCCAAATGAAATCCTATATCTATTATATTTGCGCAAAGATCCAGAAAAAACAGAAGATTCTACGAGTTTTATAAAAATAATAAATTTCATAATACTAACCACGTAAACATCATATTTCTTTGGCATCATATTTCTGCAACAATCTTATTTGGTGAAATGGTATCTTTAATAACTAGCATTTTAAACGAAACAGATAATGTTCATACAAACGAATCATACATTTGTCGATCGTACCAGACCCCTGCAACCTGTTACTTCTATCCGATGATCTTCATAATTAGCCTCTCAGTTTCTGACCTCCTATATGGTTGTTATCTACTAGTTACGGCATCTCTCTACTGGTATAATATCGTCGATGTCCGGAGTTATAATGATATTATAAGGAGATGTAATGATAAAATAAAAATAGGTGTAGCGATAGTAGGATATATTTCGGGTTACACTAGTATTTTAACGATTTGTGGCATGAGCTTTAACAGATACTGTGCCATTAAAATGCCATTTTTGTATGACGAAGTAAAACGAAAGTTACACGTTTATATAATAACAGTGTTAGTAATATGGGTTGTTTCATTTACTTTCACTGCGATTTTCAAATTTGCTGGTTTTTCAAGAGTTGTGTCCACTATCATAGGGATTTTCACACTCTGTTATATTGTTGCAATTTCGTACACAAATTACGTTATATATAAATATTTGAAAAAACGACGCAAGAGATACAGTACTGGCGAACAACCTTTAACCAAATTATTTGCTACAATTGCTTTGGTTGTTATAATAATGTATAGTCCGCAAATAATAATGAAGCCAATCAGGCGTATTTTCCGTGAAACAGACATAATACTAATCATAAACGACTGTGCAGACTCCATAATGGTGTGTAAGTCCGATATTATACTATTTGTATTCAACAGACCGTGGGAGAAACTGTCTTCGAAGCGTGTGAGTAATTTATTAGAACAACAAATCAGCTAGAACGATGAAAAGGAACTATGGCGACTTTAAGATTTACGTAAATTGAGAAATACTGAGACTGTTGTATTCTTGCCTCCGTAAATCCCCTTCCGTGCTTTGTTTGTAGAATTTTCATATAAGGAAAATACATGTTTACCAACTCTCCAAATTTATTCGCAGGTATTTTTATTGCAGACGACTCGAAAATATTCTAAATCAAACGAAGATGTAGCATGCGATTTATGACAATACTGACTGAAATACATGTTAATTTTATTTCTTGGATGACACTATACACCATCGTGTATATGTGGCTTAACCAAGAATAAGTAATTTACATTAATATATTTACTTTCGTAACCTCCTTTTAGCACCGTAATTATAATTTACATATTAAGGATGGAGATTCTTTTGTTTGTCCAACAAACAGTGGACGAGAAAATGTAGAAACTGTTTATAATTATGTATTGAACTATTTGCAAAGTAGAAGAAGATCATATATCTCCCTTAGAGCATTTCCATCTGCCAGGGTATAGAAAACCTGGTAAAATAAGACTTAATAATACCAGGACAGACATTTATTATTTTACCCCCTTTATTTTATCCACCAAGCATTCAATGTCAATTTGACGTTGTTTCAAAGTCTATAGAGACGTTACGGAAACAGGACGGCGATCACAGAGGATGGTAAGTAAATAATAATCAATGGGCATGTGCTACTCAGAGGAAACCCAACGGAAGATCGTCATGTTAGGTTGCAGACGTGAAACTAGGGAAGCTGGTGTTCTGTTGACGACGTGATCATTTCTTTTGTTTTAAACGCATTTCAACATATTTTTCTATTTTTGCATGAGAGACCCGTGATGAGCAGTCAAAAATCGAAGATGTAACTTTTATTTTACTGAAAATGACTTATCTTTAAAGTACTCTTACCATTCTAACATGATTTTGTGAGAACATGATCGTTGATGAGCTCCTGTAGTGGCGTAAGCATATCATCTTCACTGAGATCGTCCTTTGTAGTAATGGTCACCATGATACTTTCAATGTGACATCTCTCATTCGTCTTCTTTCTCAACTTGACTATATTTAACCCTATTCACCACCCCTCGTTTTCTAAAAAATATCTCACTATTAAATTATCCAATTAAGCAGAAATTTTAAACGTCAGCCGAAAAATATATATGAAAGAGATTTATGAAAAATAAATGTTACATTAATGACAACACGTGTCTAACCACACCCAAATGCTTTAACTGGTACATGCAAAGCAATTTTTTTTAAAGTTTTATTTCAATCTTTGTTCATATAACCTTTGTGATGAACTACAATAGATTTTATATGGGTTTTGGATTCGTAGTTAGAGAATTTCTTTATACAGTTAGAGAATTTCTCCCATCAAAACAAGCTCTGTAAAGCATCTGGGACAAGGTGGGACCCTTTTTTGTTCTGCCTCAGGTATGATGTTATGAAACTGGAACAAAAATGCACTGATCTTCCATGTTTTTCAGCAGAGAATATTTAACTTGGCGCAATTTTCTTAGTGCACTTTATTTATAAGGCAAGGTGATAGTGATCTCCCCCATCTTGCTGTTTCTCTAGACAGCATGCCCAGTGTTCTGGAACAGCTTTGGAAGAATTCGATCTGAATTTATTTACCACTCTTTGTGCAAAGGTTTCCCTATGGTTGGAAACATAGTTCTTTCTGCAGGACTATATGTTATCAAATATGACCTTCTGGCTGTTAAGGACTGGGACTTCTTGGTCTATCATAGTGATTCATAAATATTTCGTGACTTTTTGCATGAGGAAAATGTGGGTTTTAGGAAAACAACAAAGAGTGCATCATAATTTACTGTCCAAATACCAAATAAACTATTATAATATAATACAGTATCAATATATAAAACACAAGCCATTAATAGGTTAAAAACTAACATATCTAAACCTATATATAGAACATATTTTTTTAATTTTTATCATATTTTGTGTCCATGATTGTAGATAGATCTTGATTGTTTCTTTCTTCCACAGATTAATGTCAACCAAAATTTCTCCCAATAAGACAATTTAAATATTCCCGCCATGATGAATACGTCCGTCTGTCCTTGTCGCTTTTCATACATGATGTAAGCCAAGTTGCAAATATTCCATAGAAGAGTACTTTGAAGAACTTGATACAAATGATGTTAATGAATAAGTGAAGTATGTACATCAACTAATCGCACATTTTTGGAAGCTTTTTTCGGTGGAGAATAGAATACGTAACGGAATTAGGCGAGTATCATAAACTGACGAATGTTTCAGATAGTGAATGTTTAATAAAAGTAAACCATGTTGTCATAGTTGTCAACGATAAAGTTCCATGTTATAAATAGAGACTTGACAGAGTTACATAACTTATATCTGGTCGTGATGTACAAGTTCTAGGCGCAGTCTTTTTAAAAATAATAGATCAAGGAAAAATGTGTTTATTACGAAACCTATTAAAACAGCTGATTTAGCTAGAAGCTGATGATTTAAATTGAAAGAAGAACTAAGGAAATGAAATCCCCAGGACAAACCTTTATAGACGAAAACTCGTTGCCAAGGATCACACGTGAATGCCGTTTTCGTGAATGATTTTCCGTGTTTTGGGAGTGTCAATTAATTAGCTTTAGGTCATATGCTAGAACTGCATGAGTCTGGATGTTCTGTAAGTATAATCACGTAACTATTTGAGTTCGTGTTATCATGTGCCAGTTCCATTATGTTAATTATTTATTAATATAACAGTTCCCAATTACTTGGCATTATATGTACCTGGGATTTCAGCCTGTTTTCTATGGTATCAATGATTTCTTGCAGATTACCTAACTTACCTGTTTTCTGGTGTTACGTATTTTTGCATGCTGACATTGGCATTCGTATATTTGTAAATTGCACAATGTTTTGTGTTCGTGATGAACGAAGTTTTTTCGGTGAGTTGTTTTACCCTGAATTAGTTTTGTTGATGGTAAAACTAAATCTAACTCAAATTTACGTTTTGACAAGAAACATATTCATTTTCCTTTCATTTATTTAAAGTTGACAAGTTACAACTATAGATGATACAATTTAATTATAGTCAACTATAATCGTTATCTTATTTTGTTCCAATTTTTGTTCCAATCCTTTCCTTCACGCAGTTAATATTTAAGTTAGCAATTGCTAGATGCTAATTAATATGTCGAAAGGCGTACAAATGAAACATCAAAATTGTTTTTTGAGTGCAATGGTAGGTTATTAATATTTTCAAGTAAATTAGTAATCATTCCATTTAGCGCTATTATATTTCATTCACAGTCCATGCTGTAGTATAGTCCTAAATATTTCCACTATTTTCCATGTTCTATTACTTATTGCTGGAATGATTTGATCGTTAATAAAACCTATGGGTAAATATTGCACTAATGATCTTTCTTACTGTAGAGCATTTATCTACACGTATATTAATTGATGGTTATAAAAGTCTCATTATTACATTATGGTTCAGTAGGTTATATTTTACACAGCTATTTTGTACGGCGATGGAAAATATTATGATAATTTTCTAAATAACATTAAACATTAAACAATCAAAACGATTTGATATTCCACTTGTATTTTCACTCACATAAAACTAACTATTACATCATTTGCCACAAAATTAGAAGAAAACGTACGTGTATATTGTAAAGATTGTTCAACAATTTTGTAAGATAGTAAAGATGGATCTTGTAAGATAGTAAAGCATTTCATTGATGAATGCCCTGATGAGATATTGAACAACATTGTCTTTGTTATCGTAGATTTAAAAAACAACACCGATCTTTTGTCATCTTTAGAAATTAATTATAGTCTGTCGCAGAAAGAAAAATTCTGGATTGGAACAATAATCACACAGTACAAAGGATTGGATGGCAAGCAAGACTGGAATCGCAAAAAACGCACGGAACGAGAGAAACCATCCTAACAAGCACGATTTGATGGAAACCACCCGATAATTTTATTGCTCTTAATGACACTTCTTGAATACGTCTATTATATATATGCAACCAACTTGTTTTTATGATTGTAAATAAAATAGAACCTTTAGTAGTGTATGTTGTGTGATGGATGCGGACGATGCTACAGACGAAATATTGCAAACTTTAAATTTTAATTCTTGGAGTTATTCTTGTTTGTTGGTTATTCCCTTCACAACTTAAAAACGTGGAATGACTCTGGTGAGTCCATGTCTTCTAAGGTATTAGGTAAAATAAATAGTAGATTGAAATATATTTACAAAAACAATCATGTTTAGATTTCAATATCCGCAGAACTCTTTACAATGGTCTCATTCAACTGCATTTTGATTATGCATTCACAGCATGGTATCCGCATTTAAAAACACGGGAAATAGAACCATCATTGGCGTAAACAAATTTAGAATCTTAAATTGGCTTCTTACAGTAGAAAGATTTAATCAGTGAGTTTGTGTGAGTACATATAAATTTTGCAAAGACATACCACCAGCATATAAATCTGAGATATAGACTTTTCAAAATAGCACCTATTATACTAGGATAATGGGACAATGGCCTATTCAACAATTAGACATTAGGAAATTGGGGTTAAAACATTTTCATACATGGGCCCAAGAATGTGAAATGTTATGATCTTAGCTTTAAAATTCTTGAGAAATTGGAAAACTTTCAAGAATAACAATAAAAATGCGTTCTTTTAAACACTTTCACCTTCTTGTTTACCAATATCTACATATGGGGAATTTCCCCTCTCTCTTAAGGTTATTCCTGAATAGATAATATGTTCGAGAAGTTAATTGGAGGACAGATATGACATCACCTGGAAATAATTTTAGGTGATATAGAAGAATAAAGAAGAGCTGAATCAGTACGGTGCACAATGTACGCAATGCTCTTTTCTTTAATATATCTTTTTAAGTACTCCTTCTTTTTAGCCGCAACTTTATCACTTTTAATATTACCAGGACATTGAAAAAAATATTCCAGGTAGAGAATCGGAGTTCCTTGTCAAAATGGTCAAAAAGAAAAAAAAAAATTTTTCTAATTTTTTTGTTTCTACTTTATATTTTTCATTTTTGGGTTTATACATGATTGTAATAAAAATAATAACTATATTAATATACTTTTTTGATAACGTCATTATGTAGTAGAGGGTATAATTTATTATTATAGATTTTATATAGAAAGGTCAAGTTGAGTATGATATCATGCAACAAGTAAGTAGATTTAATCATTTTTAGATCAAAGGGTTAAAATTTAAGAATATTTCCTAGTATCCCAAGAGGGAAAAAAAGCAATGATGCCAGTGTAAAAAAAGGCTCATTAATATGACTATTGTTAAAAATAGGTAATAAATGAGTTACAAATATGTGCCAGACTAAAGATTAACCAAAATTTGTAAACAAATCTCTATTGCAAAAATGGTATTTTACATGATTATCATTCACAGCTCTATCGTGTATATTCTACACAAGATATTAGGGTTTCAAAATGCGCGTTTTAGTTTAGCACATTTAATTATATAGTTATGACATGTTATTGGTAGACCAAATAGTTTTAGCCCAATAAATATCTATTACGTGACAGAAAGTAAATGTAGGGTAGGCGTCGCATTTATAAAAGCACCCATCTTTTGTTTAAAACCTACTACTCGCTTCTCATCAATTTTACGTAGTTTTAATCATTATGAAATGAAAGATTTCATCATGTATATATTGTGAAGTACCTTTCCCCTACAAGTATAGTGTTTTATAAGGCTGCTCAGTATGAAAAGATCTATCCGGAGGTGATTTTGGCCGGACCATTCCTTTCACTAATATCACGTCCCCATCGTTTAGGTTTATCTGATACAGCAGTTTATGCTTTTATCTTCAACAAAAGCGGGAAACTTCTGTTAAGAGTGAAGTCGCAAATAAATGTCTAGATATTAACAGGTCACAGATGACGCATAGCTCTATATATTTTATAATAACAGTATTCTACACTGAAACGACCTATTACGATCACTAAATGGACAAGTTATATTAATGATTCTCCCTTTAAATGTATCTGTTTGAGATAATTCTTAAAGACTCCTTGATGCATCAACATGCTCCTTCAGAAGCATTTCACTAACTTCATCCTCAGATAACTCACATTTTGTATCAGTAAAAATATTCCTAGATCATTTCTGGGGAAAATACGTTTAATTGTCACGGCATGTATACTACTTACACACCAGCGTTCAAATTTATTCTAGCTGAATCTGGATATTAGGATTTTACTAATTCTCTAAGACACATTCACGTTTCATTTTAATACTGTACACGGTTTCAACAGTTAGATCATTTGAAAAAGCACATAGTTTATTTTCTATAGGTTACAAAAAGGAAAATAGTATTATACAAAATTAAAGTACATTATCTTATTATTGCTATATGAATAACATCAATGAAAGGTACTAAAATTTAAGTTTGCTGGTCATTGTCTTAGAAGAATATAATCTTACTTATTGAAGTTTTAGTTTTCTTTCCATTAATATTGTCACAAAAGCTGGATTAACTAGACAGGAAAATGGTCTTGCCTGTTTTATTCCATGCACTAATCACACTAACATTGTGATTTTCATGTTAGAATGATGACTTAGCAGGAGAGGGAGTGTGAACACGTCTGGAATTTGGAAACTATTAGAAATCAAGGTTGAAAACAATGGGAATTGCAGCACGCATTATGGAACCATGAAATGCATCAGCATATATCACCCAAAATATTTGTTTCGTATTATAGCTAATACGCCTTTCGGAGAAGACAGTAATTCTAAGAGGTAAGA
>JANTOQ010529235.1:340-11018 GCA_027564595.1 Bythotiara depressa | reverse complement strand
AACCATGTAGTGAACAAAATTCTCTATAGAGTTTTATATTATTTGGAATTTGTTTTTCTTTGAATTTTAGATTGTAGCTTAGATCACCAAGTATGTAAATTTCTTGACTGTCAAAACTTTTACAGTTACAAATGGAAGTGGTGAGATTAGTGAGAAAGTTTGTTTCATGGGGTGATCTATATAAAATTCCTACTAAGTTTGGTTTTGAATTCGGAAGTAAAATGTCAAAGAATATATTTTCTACATCATTAGAAAAAAAGTCATTTCTTTTATTAAAGTGTAAATAATTTCTTATGTAACATGCCACTCCACCCCCATGTCTATTTCTATCTAAACGTAATAAATTATAGCCATCCATAATAATCTCCCCATCTAGGACAGCGTTATCAAGTTTAGATTCAGAAAGGACATGCGGCTTTAGTTTTTGAGCTACCAGACGAAGTTCGTTTATTTTTGACGAAAGACTATTAATATTTAAGTGTACAAAATGTATTCCTTTCTCCCTAAACATATCAAAGTTACTATCTTCTATGTCTTGTGGCAGTTCTATTTCTTCATCAGAGCTATCATTGTTAATTTCGTCAATGTTTTCAAGATAGAATGGAAGATCTTTCAAAGTATCACATTTTAAACACATGCAATCCTGCAGAGCTTTATTATTTTTAAACGTAATATAATCACAATTGTTTATATTTGCACATTTTTTGTGCGACCAAAAGTGACAATTATTGGAAAGAAGTACTCTATGCCTGAGTAAAACAGTTTTATGACATATGACACAATGATTGTCTGGTCCTGGATTAAGGTTAATATCTCCAGATAACAGAAATATTTAGTGAAAAAAAAGATTATGGTATTTATATCTTAGTTTTGTTAGCGCATACATTTGCATATTTTTCTGTAAAATATTTTGTTTGATGTTATCAAACTTGTGCAAGTTATGCAGAGAAAAAATGTTGGGTTCAGAATAGGAATCTCTTTGTCTCTCTTCTATATCACGAGAGATTGTTATAAAGAAAAGTAAAAGCAACTTTGAGGTATAAAAAAGTTTTTTTTCTTTCTTATATCGCCAAGAAAGGTTAACAATTTTCTGCAAGTTAACCTACCGTCCCTTCTATAGTAACATCATTCAACCAATCAGTGCAGAGTTATTTTTATCCACCAATCAGATTTCTACCAGCAGTTTGTTCTCTCACACTTATCACGTTTTTACTTATTTTCTACATGACTTCAACCGCTTACAGTACTCATTTTAAATTATCGTTTCTCAATTTTTATCCGTAGTTAGCTTTTGGTTTTGTAGCTAGCTATAAATTTCCTGTTTCTCCGTATGTCCAGTTCAGAGACTTCTCCTGTTTACAAGCTGCGTTATCGTAAAATCGACTTAAAAAGTTTAATCTCTCTTAACGTTAGTGACGACAGCAGTATGACCACCGAAGACGAACAAGTAACTGTGTCCATTCCTGTTTCCATTTCCTCTTCCTTGTAACTAATACTACCATTTCTAATGCGACATCTACCACAACAGCCATGAAGGGACCCATAATGGCGGTAAGTTCAGCTTCCTACGTTGGACAATCTAATACAAAAACGTCTTTCAGTTACGGAATTAACCATGCAAGTTGAGGCCGCCTTGCAACATCAGAAGGATCAGTTTCAGGAACGACAACTTTTGGCTCGTTTGGCTGAGGTTAACGCTTCCAACCACGCCCTTCCGAAGCAACTTTCTCCTTTCACAAGATAATAATATTTATATCAATATTGAAATCTATAATTAATACAGAAGTAATAACTTATCTTTTGCCAAACAAACTCTGTTGTATTATTCGCTTGTGTGTTGGACAAATAGGCATAGGAATTTTACAAGTATGGACTTGACGTTTACAAGTATGGACACACTGGGAAGTTAGCTACCTGGTGAACTATGTTTCTAGCCTTAGAAACATTTTCTGACTAACCAGACCTTTATTTGACAGGATGTTTTTTAAACAGGAATTTTTTAGCTAGATAGTTTTATTGATATAGGTAGCTCATAAGCTTCCTAGCTCATAAGTTGAACTTTAGCTAGCTAGCTACAAGTTTAGACACTGAAAATGAAATCTCAAGAAACCTTAATAAAATGTATAACTTTACAAAAATATGAATAATTTGGGATTGGAAAAAGATTTTCAGTTTTGTAAAAAAGTCACTAAGAAGATATTTACTACTAAGGCTGGCTTAGCTAGCTAGCTTTGGCAACAGAGGCATAATAAAGCATGACCTTTCTTCGTGAGTAGGGGAGGTGTATTTTCAGTTTCCATGACTAAGACATCAAGTAATCTCAGATCAATTTTCTATTATTAACATTTAAACGGCTGTGTGGAAGCGGAATTTTTTTTAAATATACTAGATTCTTATATTTTTATAGAAATTATGAATGCGCATCAACAAGATGACGAATCTTTGTTTAACTCTGGACAACTAACTAAAATGGAATATACAGGGGACCACGATGTCATGTTATGTAGGGAGGTTTTGCTAGTAAACCCATATCAGTACAAGTCTGGTTCTCGTGAGCGTGGTGCAGCTCTGCAGACTATAGCAGATAAATTGAATAGTATTCAAACACCTCGATTTAAAGTTGACAGTCGTTCTGTAAGAGATCATCTAAACAAATTGTTATCAAAGCACAAAAGTAAGGAAAACTTCGAAGCTCAAGTTTCTGGCATTGAAATTGACTTTACAGAGATAGACCAGTTACTTACAGAAATAAATGAACTTATAGTTGAAGGTGAGCAACAACAAAATATTAGTGATGAAAAAAGGGAAAATAAGGTAGATGAAGAAACTGTATCAGCCGATGCCGTTCGAAGAACTTCGATGAAAAGATTTAGCGAATGTAGAAAAAGAGAGGGAACACCTGACGAATCTCCCGTATCATGTCGTAAAAGAAATAATGGCCATGACACCGTCAATTTTCTACGAGAAGAATCTGAGCGTGACAATTAAATTAAATTTGAAGAAATAGCACTAAGACGACAAGAACTAGCCATAAAAGAAAGGCAAGAAGAAACTCATGGAAACAAACGGAATCACTGATTTTGCAAGGACAACAACAAACATCTGCTCTCTTATCTTTAGTTGGGAGACTAGCTCACAAATGATAAATTTTGACTTACTACTTTTACTTAGTTTTATTAAAAGGAAGTCATTGTTATGATATGTCAAAGTCTGTTTGAAACAATTTTACTAGATTACCTGAAAGTTCTGTCCATGTTGCAAAATAAGATTTTTTTTTTAAATATTTTTCCGTCTAATTGATGAACCTGGATAGACCTTTCCAGAATTAAGTTATACTTATATATGTTTATAATGCCTTTTGTTAAATAAAACAATATAATTAGATCGGAACATGACGGAAAAATAAGTTAATCCCGTTTTCCCCCTTTCCAAATTAAAATTTGTAAACTTATATATCACTAGAACTTTCGAATGGTATAAAAAATGATTTTTTAAAGACACCACAGTTCTGGTTAATAAAATTACATTACGCAGTTCGTGTCATGCATAAATCATTTTGTTAGAGTTTTAATGTAGTAATTCTTTTATAGGATGACTTAGGCACAATTGCATGGAAGTGTTCCACTACCTAGCAGACATTTTGAAAGATGTTCCGCTTCTTGAATGTACATCAACTATGCCAGTTGGTTACTCAGAGGGAGCTGTTTATAACGATGTTGATTTTGACACGTCCCTTCTCATGAGTGACAACAGAACGTAGGCGTGCTCCCAGTCTTCAAATATACGTAAAACAGAAATTGCTGTCCCAGATATGGTTCTGCAAGGGGCCGTCGAACACGGTGTCCAGGAAGCGGATAGATCTGATGGTGTATTATATGAACATTTGGCACTAGACACAGATTTGTTAGACTGCACGAGTGAATCTACAGATCCGTTATACCTAGAAAAGGTTTACAAAATTGTTACTTTTTCATGGTATAGCGTTGCCACACAAATTACTTGCAAAATGAGGAGATTCTGTTTACGACGCCTGGTTGTTGTCCAAAGATTTACGACGACGTTGGTTTCCGTATTGAAGGTTTAATAATATGTTCCCTTATTGGAGGAAAGTAGGAAGAGAGCTGATGAATGAAAGGTTTCCATCTGGTAGTTCTGAGGATGGAAATGGTGAGGAAAATACTTACTTTTTTAAAAATAACTTTTGAACCACTGGTGCAAATGGACTGAAATTTTGTGATTAAAAAAAAAAAATTTACTTGGAAACAAAATGATGGTTCTTCCTTTGGGATTAGATCCTCAGCAGGTGGTAAAAACTTTTTCGCGATGTCATGATATTATATACCGTTGGAAAGAAGATTTTGTTTGGAAACCAGAAATAATAGTCAACTAAGCTAATTCTATTTGATAAAACACACCAAAGCTTGTATTAGAACATTTAAAATAGGTCTCAAATTTCTTGGTGACAAATAGGAAAAAAGTGTTTGATGACATCATCAGCACAGTGATGACGTCATCAAAATAATATTTTGACCCAAAGTTTTGTATTGCCCCCAAATATGTATGTGCCAAGTTTTATTGTTATTAAAGTCCTGAACCTCCCCCAAAAGCCTAGGCTGGATAGGGTTAAATTCTTGAGAAAGTTATTGTAATCAGTAGCGATGAAGAGAGTTTATAAAACGAGAAACTGTATCATATTCTCTATACCAATTAAACATATGTTTTGTACCCACAATTAAAAGACTAGTTATATAACACGAATATATTTAATATATATAAACAGTATTTCTTTTTCTACATGCAGTTCACTTTACTCCCGTTTTCAATTCTCCCCGTTTATAAACCAAATAAAGACTTTATTTAGAAGTAACTGGAAGTTGATCTCTCTATTACAACTATTATATGAGGCGGGTCATCTAAATCCTTTCCGATGTTTTCGCAATTTCTTCCGTATGACAACTTGAACCGTTACTGGAAAAGTTGCAGCTAACCTTTTCACGCACTTAAATACTTTGGATCTTATCTCTGTATCAACGTCTTCGCCGCAAGTTATGCCACTATACGGAATAACGAATATTATCTTCCATATGGAACCTCTTTACTTCTACATCTTTTGCTTTCATGTTGGCCAAAGAGTATGGCGAGAAACAAACAGGGTACTATAATTTAGTGAAGTACCAGGGGCTCTGTTTTATTTATATTCTATTTCCAAAAATTAACTCCCTGATAAAATTTAAAAAACAACACAGAAAATGTCCAATTGTGCCATTCCTTTTCGCATTACATAGTTAAAATTTATAGTTTTATAGAATACACCAATTCGACTAATCGAGACCGCGCATTACAAAAGAGACTGGCACTACGCCGTCCTTCAGAGCATTTAAATGATCATCCTCATCATCTGTGGATTTGTGTTTTCAAAAAGGATGCTGTAATCAAGTCAGCTCATTGTAACTGTATGGCAGGCATGTCTGAAACCTGTAATGCTTTGGTTTTTCGAATCGAAGCTGCTGATAGGCTTGGGCTGACAAACCCAGCATGTACAACAAAACCCTGTTAATGGCTTCCTAATAGGAAAGATATGAAACCTGTACAAATTAAAGATATGAAATTTAATCGTGATGGCTTTGGCAAGAGGAGAAAAACCACTAGACGCCTTGTGACAAGCCCTAAGAAAAAGTTCAACCCTTTACATGAGTCAAGCTTCAAACAATTGAAACTCTCTGATGTGGCTGCTGCACTGGAAAAAGTAATTCCTGATAGTACCTTGTTAACCAGTGCTCCTAAACCTGAAGTTAATTTTATGTGTGAAGTTATCCATAGCAACACAGTCAAACCTGATGGCATGATCAGCATTGATGACATCATTGTTATGTCCAGTTCAACAGAAAGATTTCAACAAAACCTGACACAAGATATGTCACCAAAATATATTAAGCAAATATAAGTTTTAACTCGTGGCCAAAGTAGTAATGAAAGTTGTCATTCCTTTCGTAAAGGTGTTATTAATCTAAGGGACACGAAGTTAAAACAAAAATGGAAAAGTTTTTGAAAGGCAGGTAGTGGTGGTTACGTAAACGTTTGGCAATTGTTTAAAAAAATATCTGGTCTTGTGTTTGTTAGTCTTGGCATACCAGCATTAAATTATGGACGATCTATGGAAGTTAACGCTGTGAACCAATTTTATGAAACATATTCCAAGGAGCATAAAAATGTAACAGTAGAAGAGTGTGGACTGCTTTTGGAAAATTCACCTTAGTGCTCTTTGTCACAGCGATGTTAATACACTTCACCTTAGTGCTCTTTGTCACAGCGATGTTAATACAACGGCTATGTTCATAGTCATAAATCTATAAAATTATTATTGCAGGTATTATGATACACAAGTATCAGGCGTTTGTCTTTGCCTTCTTCCTATACATTTGCTCCATGACTGCTTTGTCCTCAGACCAAAGGAAATTCTTTTAAAAGTTTGTATCTCAAATCAGGAAAAAATATGTTTGTAAAGATTTATAAATATGTATCTATTTTTATCAAAATCCAGAAGTCTTACTTTAGTTTCATTAAATAAAGAATCAGAAACTTATTCAGGTCGTGATCTTAAAAAATCGTCATTCTGCAAAAATCCTCAAAGTTTTAGAACACTGCAGAGCCAAAAAAACAACCTTTGTTCACAAAGAAATAACATTTAGCCAATAAGAATTCTGTGTTCTACGTTCCTCGCATAGCATAAATTTAAAAGAACCAATCAATAATCAGCAATTTACAGACGTATCACGTGATTATACAGTGCCAATTCATTTAATATTAACAATTTTAATTAACAACTTTCAAACAAGGACTGATGGGGTAGATTTTCTTGAACTTTTAAAGGGGATATAGTATTTTTAAAATATTTACAAGGCCTGTTTATCCAAATGTAGCATCGGAACAGTGATTAGAAAATGTTTTATCCCCTTTAAATTAAGACCACTGGGATAAGAAACAAGACATTGATAGCAGCTATTACTTAACCCACCGTAACATGTTTTTAAGAGATTTGTGGCTATAAAAAAAACCGTGTTTTAGAAGTCCCAGTGTGATTTATGCTGTCTGAATTAAGCATGGTTTCAAGTTACGAAGGGCAGAACAGGTTATAGCAATATCATCAACATGTTGTATCATCGTAACTGGTAAAGTGTACTTTAAAATGCGATATGTTTTGATGCGATTAATTGCTCGTTCAACATGAATCCGAAGATTTGCAATATGTTTTACTTCGCTTGCATTCTGCAGATGTCATCTGTGCTTTAACACTAGCTCCTGGTGGAACACTCAAATAACAAAACCTCGAAAGTAGGTCTTCTTTAATTTGGAAATCTATGTAAGCCATTATTTCATCGTCTCGTTCCATCAAAGCATAAAAACTACTATCACCACATTTGTATTTGTCCGACTCTCTGCCACCATAACAATCTCATAAGAATGTGATAAAGCCTGTGGGAGATATTCCAATTAACATTTTTAAAGTGTTGAGACTTTTGTAATCTGACCAGGTTGCTGCTTGTGTGTCCAATGCTTTACGTATTTCAATAAATACTTCTATGCAATCTATTATGCAACGAACTTTGTGATGACCCATTTTCTTGTAAATTTGTGGCTAATGATCTCTTATAGCCTCCCTAGGAAGCCACTTAACCAGAGATTGACCTAAACAATACTTAAAATACGAATCCATGTTGTAAAGGTGTTTGAACAAACTGATGTTGAAATACCAAACCTATTAACCAGGTCTTCATTGAGTAGTCCAAAACGAAGTCTCATTAGGGTAAGAAGAAATTCATCTTTATGTGACAACTTTTTTGAACATCTGACAAAGCCAATATAGCACTTTGGGTAAATTAGGAAAATAGTATATTGAAAGCTGGAAAATATTTGGAAGTCCAGTGTAAAAGGTCATTTTTTATATGTTTTTATTTTTTTAGATGAAAAACCTATGTTTTCTTTGCTGAAGTATTTCACGTTCCCTCTTGAGTTGTTTATTTTCCACTGTCAGTGAGGCTACTTTTTTGCGCAAAGACTTGATTGCTTCTTTCTTGTCATGGTATGCAAGACAAGGTGCAACATTTTCTGGTATAGAATAACTATGATCTAAAGTTGAATTGAAATGAGAATGATGGTTGTTGCTGTATATCAGGAGATACTTGGTGATGACCCTCCTCATCTTCACTAACTGACATGGGGCTAGAAGATAAAACATGTGAAATAGCTGGAGATTTTCACCTTTTCCTTATATTGGGTTGGTACGGTAACGGAACAACTCTCTACGAGAACTAAATTTAAAATTGTAATCAAGCTTTAGGGTCGGAAAGGGATTTTTGAAGGTTGGTTCACCATCTACAAAATGCTCACTACAGACTCTGTCGCTAGGACGTGGTAGGCAAAATATCTGTCTGCATTTTGACGGTTAAAATGTTTGGTCCATTGCTCACGATTAACGTTGTAGCGTTTCTCACTAGGAAAACAAAATAAACGGTAGGGCGGTTGGCTGGGACACTTTTCTTTCTCTATATTTATATGTTCTTCGCAGATCAACTTTTTCCATTTTTGTAGCTTCTTAGTACTACTTGCCCAGCCAACAACAGCACAATTAGCAGGACCCACACTAGAAATACGCCACAAAGTAAGCCAAGATTAACAAAACAGCACACTTGCAGTGCTGTACCGTCTTCTTTTTCAACAAGGAGAGAGAGAGAGAGAGCTGATTACCCAAAAATCGACCCAGACCTCTGACTTACGCGGGGTTACACTGGTAGCTTGCTAGGTCGAATTGGTGTATTGTGAATTCCATAATTTCCAGCCGTGCTTAGGAAAGCCTAACAGCATCCAGCCTATTTTACGCTGAGAGATGAACGAACAGTCTTTGTGAATAGATTCTACGAAAGAGAAAGATGACAAATCAAATCGTAATTTTGAACATATGCGTCAAAATTTCTACGTCAAATTTACTCTTTACAATGATCCACTAACTCCGTCTCTTTAATTAACCCTTTAATGGCCAGTGTCCCCGGAAAGAAATCACAGCATTGGTCATTTCTTTGCTATTTTGCTTTTTCCAGGGGGTTAATTATTGGAAACATAATATTAAATAAATTTGGTAAAAGCCGATAAGACCCCATAATTCCTCATATAATGATAAAGGTTTCCAATGAGAAGTTGAATATAACCCCCCTGGTTTCTCATAAAATGGTAAAGGTTTCCAATGAGAAGTTTAATATAACCAGGAGGTATGCCTATGCTTTAAAGGATTAAAATAGATCAAAATAATCCCGTTGCTATGGTTCGTACTTGTAAAGAATCTGCTTTTCTTGATGGATGAAAGGTGTAAGACTTGTCATTTGTTTGGTACGTGTTCCCGAATGCCATTGTGTATAAATTTGTCTGAAAAAGTACTTTTCTTTTGCGGGTTTGTGATGTTATAACTTTGCATGTGATACCAGTGAAATGTTCAGTTGCTTCATGAACGCTGCTCGAGTTCTGAAAATGCACCTCTTGTTGATTGCCAGTTCTTCTCAATGAGTTAATTTCTAAAACACTAACTGTACTACTTTCTTTACATCTCAACTTATCCATACATTCATTTCCTCTACGGGCGATATCTCTTGATCTGTGTTTTTGGTAATTAACTCGGGCAACAAGCAACGTGTGTTATTGATCTTCGGTCAGAGCTGTGCGGTAATTAACTTCCAATGTTTGAGCACTTCCCGTTCAATTATCTGTCTATATCTTGTTGGGTTGATATATTCTCCAATAGCTTGATATTCAATTCTACCAAACACATGACTTAGTTTAGAAAGCTGTTCTCCATTACGAAACACGAGAAAGTATTCACATAAGGGATTTAATCTTGATCTTAAGTAGTTTAAGTACCAGTTAAGTAAAGTAAGGACGTCCACAGAAAAAATTAGCGAATCGAAACCATATTTTCATTTGTCTTGAATATTGTCGGTCTATAATACCGTCTTCCTTTACACGTGTTACCATGGAAACAGCTAAGTACTTGTAAGTCATTGGTCTTGATGCTTTCACCATAAGAAACAGAACTGCAACAATAAAACCCGTGGCAACCGACAAATCAATATTACTTACGATCAGAGTGATAAGGAGTAACTCTTTGCAAATCTTGTAAAGTAGCCCAGTAATTGATGCTCTGTAAAATACTCAACACTCAAAACTGTATGCCACTTCAAAGAAACTTTTAAATTCTGTCCAAGAAAATTTCAGATGCAATAAATATATGTACTTTATCATGTTGTACGCATGTACTACTACTGACATATGTCCTATAGCATTCATATGGCAATAACACCGGAAAAGCCTACTTTCCATTCTATTTGTAAGTAATCAACAAAATCCGATAACATTAGTACTGATCCTAAACAATAGTCCAAGACAGACTATGGGATTAAACAACCAGTTGTAAACTTAAGCAGAGACGGAGGCAGACTTACAAAAATCAGAAAGTGTTGCAGTTAGAAAAAAACTGAAATACAAAATTTCGTTGGTCCAGTATACATATAACTTTGTTGGTCCAGTATATATATAACTTTGTTGGTCCAGTATACATATAACTTTGTTGGTCCAGTATACATATAACTTTGTTGGTCCAGTATACATATAACTTTGTTGGTCCAGTATACAT